>BSBM01001269.1:1187500-1450000 GCA_027924585.1 Larix kaempferi
TTCCTATCTCTTTACTTCATTCTATCCCCATCTATCTCTCACTCCCTCTAAATCCATTCCTTCCCATTGTCCCTCCCCCCCCTTGTATTCCATCTTTCTCTCTCACATCCCCCTTGCCTCCATCCATCCCCCCTTGTCACTCAAGTCTCACTTTCAACTTCTAACCCTATACCTCTTCAGAACCTCTTCTACTCCTAATAGTGCTCTCAAGCTCCACTACCCTTCACCCCTGTAGCCCATCATGTTCCCACTCCCTTCATCTCTCCCAACTCAAGCTTCCAACATCCTTCTAAGCCCTTGACCCTTTCCCACCCCTATTAAATATTAACCATAGATTCCCTTGACCCTTCCCCACCCCTTCTCAAATATTAACCAAAAATGCCCTTGAGTCTTCCCCACCCCCTCTCAAATATTAAACATATATTTTATGATTTAAATAGAGCTAGGGCGTTTTTGCACTACAGAACGCCCACACATTATGTAGTTATATAACGCGTACGCATTATGTAGTTGTATAACGCGTACGCGTTATGTAGTTCTAAAAGCACGAGAATATTTTTTGAATTTAAACAGAATGCGCTCGTGTTTGTTAGAGCCTAAACCAAGTTAACTCACTTGCTTGCATGTCAACCATAATCCTATGTGTATGCTTTGGATTTTGCTTCGGTAATACCAAACCTGTGCTATGGTAGTGATAAAACAAAGTTAATTGGGTATTTCTTCCAGTTTCTGGAGAAGCATGTGTTTTAAAAATATTAATTTTTCCTATTTTTTTCAATTTCTTTTGTGTCCTACCTCCTTAACTCGTGAAACACACTGTTAGTGTTTCTTCCATAACTTTTTCAATTCTTGATCATTTCAAAAAAAATTTGTATGGTGCACAAGTAGACACTAACCTCCATGTTCTATCAAAACCCCATTTCATGATTTTTGCATTAAGACCCTCAAAGGCTGCACCCACAAAAGACGTACTATTTTCGAGGTTTGATCACTTAGATAATTATAAAAAAATAATAAAATTACTAATTTAATTTTCGAAAAATAATGACGCACTAGTGCTATATGTTCTCTACATGCATGCCCATTTGTGTAGCTTGATTCCATCATTTAGGCCCTCAAAGGCTGCACCCACAAAAACATATACCTTATGATTTGCCTGAAAAATAAAAAGTGTATGTTTGGAAAAATGAAACTTGACATAGCTATGCAAATTTTCAATACATAAAAGTTATATATTTGGAAATGTGATTCAATTTCCTACATTTCATATTTTTTACTCAATGCAAGATATTTTGCGTAAGTATCTCAAAAAATCCAAGTAAGTTGAGGAATGCCTGATTTTTCAGTTTTCTATTGCATCTAACGCGCCAAAAGTGACCCTCATTAGCTTGCATTGACCCTCATCCTTCTTTTGTAGGTCATAGCACACGATCTTTCCTACAAATCAAATTCAATTACATGATTAGTAACACTTCATAATCATCAAATAATTTCAATTATAACCTTTTATGCATATTGATATGATTCACATAGTTATGCAACTATCTTGGCCAATGCTTTGGCACAACACTTTTCCATATCCCGTATGCATATGGTGACTATCTACATGCCTTCCATCTCTACCAGAACATACTATCAAGAGTGTGCACTTCTCCCAGCATGTTAGCAAAGAGGTTTCATTCTAGACAAGCAACAATGGAATGTTGTCCAACACTATTGGCTACTTACCATGCATATTAGTAGTACACTGTTCAATTCTATATGAATGCTTACCCTATGCATGATGCATTTCCCGATTCTAGGAATACAAATATGCATACAACTATTAATATCATTAACTATTCAGGGATTCAAGAAGTGATTCAAATACTTATCTTTTTATGTTTTGTGGGGTTACCTCCCTCTGGATCTTTGCTTCCTTGAGATTGCCTCCCTCTTGATCTCTACTTCCCTTCCATGTCATGATAGTATCATGATCTTGTGTCTTTGAGCTTTTATCCATCCTATAGCACTATGAACCCTTTAATGCGCACTAGTTTCATCATTGTGTCATCCTTAAGATCTCATACATAATCACACATTCATTAGTATAATCTCAATAAGATTAAAAACATTATGACCCTAAATAATCTTGAACACGTACGGTCATAATCATTAATCAAACTAAGAAACACAATATGCAGAAAGCTTTGATTAGTTAAACTCTATCTTCAGGAATAATCATTATCAACCATATGAAAGTGTACTTATCTAAGCTCCTAGCACAAAGTAGGATTCTAACTCCATATAGGAAAACATACCTGGATTAGCATGCTTTCTAGTTATGTTTAACTTACCCAAACAATATCTTCTTTGTTCTTTTCAATGATTTAGAGACCTTGTGCTAGTAGCATGCATATCTCATAAGTTAATCATAGTAGAACCAAATCATACATACCTCGTAAGTAGAGCTTCTATGTGATCAAAGACTATGGATGAGTCTTTGTCTTCATGTCATCATGGTCATATATTCTTGATCTAGAACTTGATTTGTCTTTCTTCATGTACATTTCATGTTAGCAGACAACATCATCCTCATAAAACACCACAAGTGCATTAGTACAATCATAAGTGTCATAACCCTAATCAATGAATTTCTTCTATAATTCACATGCATTCATACTTGTACTAATGTGATCAGACAAATATAAAATTAATCATGATTGTACTAACCTCAATAATATGAAGACAAACATATCATTAACTTAATCATCAGATAAATAAAACAGATTTCAAAACATTTCCTCAAGTCATACCTGTTGAGATTGCTTGTAGTCTTCTCTATAAGGGTAAAACCATAATCGTCCAAGGTAGATCACTTGTAAACATCTTATATAGATTCATGGTGCTAGGATGATAGAATACCAATTCCATTTAAACCTCCTTCATTGTTTCCGTATGAGTCTCCCAACTTTGCTAGGGTTTCTTCTTACTTGTAGAACCCTAAAACCCTAATTTTCAATCTACTTCCTCCCACAACATATGATGGAAGATTAATATATATGATGAAGGGATTCCAAATCCATTTTCAAAGCTTCCAATGTTTCATCAGGTGTCTCCAACATTGTATCAGGTCCTTCCATACCTAAAAAACTGAAAACCCTAAGTGAGAACTTCTTTCTCCTCTTCTTTGATTTCCTCCGTTGAGTTATTTCATACGTACCTTATTGTTTCTAGTGTATCTCTGAAATTTTGGATCCTCAGGGTCTGACACTTCGACCTGTGGTAGCTTGACCTATCATATTTCCAACCCCATAGATTTGAGCTTCATTGGATTCTCCATGAGAAAGATATGCTAAGCTTCCCAACATGACTTGTTTATGGGATGAAACAACATAGCGAACTTGTACGACGTTCCACGTGTCACGGTTTCAACTTCGGCCTCTGATACTTGGACCCGTGAAACTACAGTCCGTTCCCTAACTTCCACTTTTTACGGAATTCTATTTGGAGCTTCCTAGCCCGAGATATGACCTTTTTCCCTAGGTCAATTTTTTAGGGTTCAATTCTAGAAGAGGCAGAAACCCTAACTTATACAGATCACATCTCACAAAGAACAACGAATATGAGGCTGAAGCGTGGACACAAGGTACATGAACATTTCATATTCGGTCTGTCCAAGTTTCAGATCCTGAACCTTCGCCAAAAGTGATTTATAGCGAAAATGCCAAGATGACTAGTTTTTGCTATACAAAGCCCTAACTTTCAAATTGTCGCAAGTGAAACAAGTGTCGGAAATGCTATACATTGTCTTCTTTCAGGCTAGATTTGATACCATGTTAAGATTCAATATGCTAAGATAAATAACATCGGTATTCAATTCAATTTCACAACAATTGCATATACAGGATCACTGAAAGAATAACAAGCACAACATAAACACAAGAGACACAGTTTTATCCTGGGAAACTCTTTAGGGGAAGAAAACCCAACAAAACTTCCTGAATATAGATGATCAAAAGTACAAATAAAAAACCCCAAAAAGTGCTCATTCTCCTTGTGATCCTTTCCAGTTGAACTTTTCTTAGTGATCCTATCTTCCCATTGTGCAAATTTGATCTTACTATCCCAGGCTCTCTTATTATCTCCAACAATTTTCTTAACAATGGTCATTAAATTCTCATTACTGGATTCTGCCAGACCATTTCCTTGGGGATAGTAATTTGATGAATGTGATAGGATGATACCATACTTGAAACAAAAAGAGAACATCTCTGCTGAGCTGAATGCCTTAGCATTATCCGTGGTGATCCTAGCGGGCACACCAAATCTAGTGATAATCTTATCTTCCAAGAATTCCATGATAACTTTCTCGGTTGTTGCTTTCGTGGGGATTGCTTCCACCCACTTGGTGAAATAATCAGTGGCAATAAGGATCCAAGAATAATCATTGCTAGAGTTATCCTTAAACTGACCAATGAAATCAAGACCCCACTGCTGAAAAGGGGCTCGGACAACTACAGGTTTAAGAGGTAAGGCTACTAGCATTTGTTTCCCTATGAAAAGATGACACTGCTGACAACTTCTGACGTGTTTATGAACATCTGAGAACAAAGTGGGCCAATAATACCCTGCTCTAAGGACTTTATGGGCTGTTGTCTTGGCCGCATAATGTCCTCCACAAAATCTAGAATGAAACTCAACCATGAGTTTTTTGGACTCTGGCTCATCAATGCATCTAAGAATTACACCATCTGGATTTTTCCATCCCAGCCCATCCTAGGTGATACAAAATTTTGTAGCTTTTAACCTCAAATTCCTTCTTTTATGGCCAACTAGATGATTCAGGCAAGTGAGGTTGGTTAGAAAATAAATGATGTCTGCATACCAAGGAACCTAGTCAAGACGTTGAAGCTCATCTGATCTGACTTGTACTAACTCATTGTTCTGACATACCATCCCTAATGCTTGCTCATTCCCTTCAGCCATCATGCGGGCTAAACCCTGACCTTTAACTAACTTGGTGGGTTTGATTTCTAAGTCATATTCTTGTATCTTAGAGATGCATTTACCCCTTATACCAAAACAATCTTGTTGTGATAGAATATCCTTAACCGCCGCATGAGGCACATACCCTATAACTTTAGAGTATCCAATGTACATTCTGAAATGCTCAAGTGATTTGACTAAGGCATATTCTTGTTTTTCCATGATAGTGTACTTAAGCTCATAATTCTGTAAGGCTCTACTCATAAAGGCTATAGGTTGCTCCTGGCCATCCTTATTCTTCTGCAACAAAAATCCGTCTATGGTGTATGGTGATGCAAATGAAAAAATCTGGAAGTCTTTGGAATAATCAATACTGGTGATCTACAAATATAATCTTTTATTCCATTAAAGGCTTCCTTTCCCTCCTTATTCCACTCAAACTTAGTGTCCTTTTAAGTAATCTTTGCATGGGCTTCATTAACTCTGCTAAGTTGGGAATAAAACGTCTGATAAAGTTGATTTTCCCGTTGAATGAATGTAATGCTCTTTTATTACAAGGAAAATGAACTTTCTTTATGGCGTCTACCCTCTCTGGGTCAATCTTGACCCCATCCTTTCATATGATGTGACCAAGTAACTTCCCCTCATCAACCCCCAAGACAGATTTAGTTGGGTTTAAAGATATGCCAAATTTTCTACATCTTTCAAAGATTTGTCTAAGGTGGCCGACGTGATCATTTCTTTCCTTAGAAAAAACTATGAGATCATCCTGATATATTTCAATTATTTTACCGATTAGCTCATTGAAAGCATAATCCATGAATCTTTGGAAAGTTGCACCAACATTGAGCAATCCAAAAGGCATCCTGAGATATTCAAAGGTACCCCAAGGGGTGGTGAAAGTTGTCTTATGTCTATCATCTTTGCTGACCACTACCTGGTTATATCCCGAAAAACCATCAAGCATTGACATCATTCCAGCACCAGTTACCCTTTGCAACAAAGTTTCCATATTAGGGAGAGGGTAGTTATCTTTCAAGCATGCCCAATTCAAATTTCTAAAGTCAATGCAAAGTCTTATGTTTCCATTTTTCTTTCTTACAAAAACTAGATTTGAACACCACAAGGAATGTCTAGTTGGGGCTATGATTCCCGCTGCTAGCATTTTCTGGAGCTCTTTCAAAACGATGGGGGCAACCTTGGGGTTAATCTGTCTCAACTTCAGGCAAAAAGGCTTGGCATCTTCTTTTAAATGGATAGTGTGCTGGAAAACATCTTCTCAATATGACTTGAGCTCATCATATGAAAAGGCAAAGGCATCCTGATATTCCCGAACTAGGCTTATAAGGTCATTTCTTTCCTTCTCACTTGTTCCTTTAGCAATTTTAATTAGCTTAGGTTCAGTTTCAATCCCAATGTTGATCTCAATATGATTTCCAGCCTTTAATATTTACTTTTTTGGTTTATGCCTATCTTGTCTTTCAAATATGTGCTTCCATTTGACTATAATTTTGGGTATAGCGTTCCTAGGCTGATCCTCTTCTTCCTTGTAGTCATACTTCTCTTCCTTATAACCTATTTTGCAATCAATGAACTCTTGGACATTATGTATGAATCTAAGGATTTGCTTGTCATCTTTGAATACTTGCCAATGATCTACATTATCCGGGATGGATGGTCTAAAATTTATCAAGTACCTCCTAAGGGAGATAAATTTGGTGGAAATTTCTAAAATAATTAATAAACCTTAGAGACCAAGTTTGGTGGAAATTTGACTTCATTTACCCTCAGATCCAAGCGCTCACCATCTCTAGGAGAGGACACACTTGTGGGTTTTTAGTCATCTTTCCAGATCTGTCAATTGGGTGTTGCTAATTTGTTCTCTAAACTCCATATCTATCATTTGGCAACCATTTTAGTGCCTATCCTAGCCTAATTTCACTAAGTGGGCCCCACCTCACTCCATTTTGACCAAATCATAGGTGGACCTTGTTGTCCGCCGAGATGCACACCAGCAGCATAAATCTTTCGAAAGTTGTTTCCTCACTACAAGTGGAGAAGGTGTGGCCTTGGGGGCAAACAATGAGCTAGGTACTATCACCTAAATCCCATCTCCTCCGTTTAGGCTAACTCCTAACGAAGCCAAGGGGGGTTGTCCCTAACAAAGAGTTTCTATGGCTCTGTGTTTTTTAGTGTTTTTGGTGTATGATGATGCGGATGAGTGTTGTTTAGGAGTTTTTTAATGATGAAAGGTCACAATTTTTTATAATTGAGACAAACACAAGATAAAAGAGCAATCCACGTTGCGATACAAGATTATAGATCAACAATATGATAAAGACTTGCAAGATAAGAGCATCCATTGATAAATAACTTAGACAAAAAAGACAAATGGCCCGGATTAATTAAAATGAAGGTGTGAATAGACCAGTGCCTTATGGAGTCAACAATTGTGTAGTGCTTGGGGATGCTGAAGATACAAGTCTTAGAATAATTGTTTGTGAGGACGTTTTGCAAATTATCTTGGTTTATTGAAAGTTTTAATGATCTCGATTATTAGGCTAGCAAAAAGAAAGGCATGCGTCCAACCGAAAAAGTATACTTTTAGTGGCTTCCACTCTGGTGGTATGATGGACCGTTCAGTATTCTTCGGCTAGGTGTCCAATGATTTAACCAACACTAGAACTCTATGACAATGGTGATTTTCGGACCCACCAGGTTTATGAAATTTTCCCACTACCTGAGTATTTCTCAAAATAACAACGCCGGTTCATTGGTTGTGGGGTGAAAACTTTATTATGTTATCACTTGCAAGATTAACAATTCCAATCACTGTTCTGAGTACGAGTCCAACCCTAGGGTCGGCAAAGCATACTAAGTGATGGAAAGCAATGAAGTAGATTTTAATGGGGGATATGAGTTGAAGTATTTTATTATTAGAGCACACAGTTTCAACTCTCCGATAGAGAGTGCTCTTGACTTCGTCTTAAGACAGAAGTTCAAGAGACTTTAACTAATCTAAATTCTTGATGCAAGGAAATGCAGTGGGAATGCTCTCTGATAGAGAGTGCTCTTGACTTTGGGTTATTGCAAGTTCAAGATACTTTGGTTCTTTTTAGAAAATCAAGCAGATTGTAAACAAAAACACATATGATAGCTCAAAAGATAAAAGATGAAACAGTGATATAGCAAATGAATAAACAACTTGCAAATATGAAATAAAGAGCAACTAGTGTTCTACAACAAGAAACTAATTTAGCAAAAAGGAAGTAAAAAAATGACTTCTACACATTGTTCATGAAACTTCCAGCTAGCTGATCATACGCAACACATAGTGGGGAAAGAGAAGTAGCACGCAAGGTCAATGCGGCACTTGGGATCATCGAATCCTAAGACACTTCTCAGGGCAAAACGGAAAAAGATAACTAAAAATTCTAAGTACAAAAGAAAATATTCCAAAGACTTAAAGCAAATCTAAACTAAGCATGCACAAGACACTCTTCCCCAAATGGGGAAGGAAAACCAAAAGATGGGAGGCCTTATCCCACTTAGTCTTTTTATTAATCAATTACAAATGCCTTGGGATTTTAACCCTTGTAAGGAATTTTGAGAGAAATAATCTTAGGAAATAATTGGAACAAGCTATCAATATCTAATACAAAGGAGATTGATTAAGTCTTCATGGTTTTGATCTTGGTTCAAATGGTACTCTAGGTTCAATCTTCTCCTTGTTTTTTAAAACTTCTTGCTCTTCTCTTGTTCCTTCTCTTTTAGTTTGGATCCTCTTAGTTCTTTTCTCTCTCAAATACCTACAAAAACTCAAATCAACTCAAGCATGGCATCCATTAGATATTAGTAAAAATAAAATCTAAGCTTGAAACTAAATGCAAACTAAAAAATGGACAGCAAGAATCAATGCAAGTCTTAATTTTGAGAATGGGATCTAAGATGTAAAATGATTAAGCAAAACTAGATCCAAATATGAACTAGATCCTAACTATGCGAGTGCAAAATGAAGATCTAAACACTAACTTTTTCAAAGAAAATGCAACTAATTAAAGCTAACACTTAACAAGTTTAAAGTTTGTTGTTTATTGTGAATTTTTAGGGCTTTCAAGGATGGGCGAAAGGGATGGAGGAGCTAAAGAGAGGAAGGGAGACAAGAGAGCAGGGTGGGAGAGGAAAATGAGAAGGAAGGAGCTTGAAGCTAGGGGAGACGAGAGCAAGGAGAAGGTGGAAAAAAAACTAGGATGAGAGGGAAATGGACGAATGGAAGAAGTGGAGATCTAATGGATGGAAAGGAAGCTTTGACAAGGAGAAAAAAGGAAGTGGGACGAGAGCAAAGAGGAAGGAAAAGACCAATGCAAGCCAAAAACGAAAGGCAAACTTTGGCAAGAAAGTCTAGGCTTAGAGAAAGGTATGACTAAGGTTTTCCACAGCTTAGGGATGGGTAGGACTAGTAACTAGTAACCGAAGGAGTTTTGAATGCTTTGTTGGAGAAGGTAAGAAAGATCTGGAGTAGCTTGCAACCCTGCAAACAAAATATTAAGATAAATGGAACACTTGAATGGTGAAGGTATTAGATGCTGAGAGCTCCCAATAGAAGAATTCCCTGAAGACACAAACACTCAATGCAAAAGATTAGAAGCCTAAGTACTAGATTGTTAGTCTTCAATAAGCATAATAATCAAATTTGCAATACAAGAGTAGGGTGAAAGAGATATTACTTCACATGAGATGAAGACACAATGCCAAAAGCCCAATCAAATGACCTCCAAAGTCTCAAAATATTTTATTAAACAAGAGAGCTTACAATTCTCACCAAAGTTTCTTTGCACAAAAATCCATGTGAAGAGTTCCCAAAGGCATCCTCTTTATACAAAAAAACAAGCTAAAACCCTAATTCGAATTTGGCATAATGAGAGCCAAATGCACTTGACAAAACTCCAAAATCCAATCAAAAACCAATCAAATCTTGGCTTGGAGCTCATATCTACCCTCCAACTCGAGTTTGCAATAAATGGAAAGTGGGGAGGTGGCCTCCACCTAGGCAAGGCGCCCCCCACTCCTCCTTGGAACCTCCTTCAAGCCAGCGAGCAAACTCCACATCATTAAGGCATGAGCTTAGTCAAGGAAGGCATGAATCACATGAAGGAGATCACCTGAGAGTTGTGGTAATGTTAAATCGAGTTGCAAAAGGAGCCAAGCCCATGAGGTGGCCACAAAATAAGGAGGGTGCCCACCTTTCAATCAATGCCAATTCAACAACCCACTAATCACTCTCCACATCACCAAATCGAATTTTGCATGAGGGAGGGCAAATTCCTTTGAAGAGATTGACTTGCAGTGACTGTATACTGAACTGAATGTCAACTGAGTTGATTGGAATCTTCATAAATGCTGAGTGTCATGACAATTTTCCTTTTATTTTATTCAAATTGGTTTATTTTGGAGAGATTTGGATTATCTCCAAAATATTCAATTTTATTATTTTAATCAATAATTTCTCTGTAAATGAGTTTTTCGAGAAATTATTAATTATGAGGCTGAATTGACTTCCAAAACTTAGGGTTTGCTGGTCCGGGGATCATGAATGATTTTTGGCCTAAGGTTTAAGCCTTCAAACACTGAAAATGGATCCCGGATGACTGACATATTACAAATTGAAATTTTTCCATTTAAACTATGGAAAAATTTAAAAAAAAAATAATAATTAAAAACCCGAAACCGAAGGACCCGGTAAAATTTTTTTGAAATTTTTCTGAGGGTCCTAGTGACTTAGGACATGACCATAGTCTATTCTAATAGTGTCTAGTAGGCTTATATACATCAGTTGGGCTCTAATAACCCCCCAAGGCTCAAATTTTCAAAATCGGGCATTCCAACTTTGGAGGAAGCGGGAGAAAACCTCATCGATTATAGCTCGGCTACAGGCAAAGTATAATTGGTAAGGGAAAAAACTCCCTAGAATACCTTAGTTGCTTAACCAAGTCATGGGGGACTGAGCCACTCAAAAATCCTACTAGCACACTTTATTACAAACCCCGTGGGGCCATGGTCATATCGGTTGAAAAACAAAACTGACCAGCCAAAATTGGCCAGGCACAAAGGATGGATCATATGATACACTGGAACACAAACACTTATCATGTTTTTCAAATGGCGGCTCTTCAGATAATCCAACTATGGTACAAAATGGGTGATAACAGACCTCATTTGGATCTCTTAGATCAACACTAGATCTATCTAGATCTACCTGTTTAACTCCATAAGTGGCATACTCATTTCTCGGTTGAGCATTTACCTCTTGCATAAGCCTCCTCAACCAAGCCCTAACTCCATTTTCCACTCATTTTCCTTAGATCTAGATCTACTTACTTTTGATCTCTCTCTCTCTCTCTCGATTTTAATCACATCATCCTAGAGTGTCTAGAGTAGATTTGCTAACCTTCATTGCTAGCTAGGGTCTCCCCCTTGGTCTTGTTTTAGCTTGATCTAAAGTGAAGAGTGCCTCGATTAACGTGACAACCATTTATCCTTGGGAATCGAATCCCTCTTAGGTCACCTCTTTAGTTGCCCAACACCTCTACCATCCTGGATAGGATCACCTTTTGGGGCAACTACAAGTTGTGTGATAACAGGTACTAGATAAATGGACAGGATCTACTAGTACACAATGCACTGCTATGACACATGAAGTGGAATAGAAAATTAGAGGTTGACCCACCTCCCCTGGCTGGGGAGGACATCTAGGAGAAAAAGGGAAATGGGGCATGAATATTGTCATAGCAACAGAGACAAGGTGAGGCACGAAACCACTCAATATGGAAACCCACACTCGGGTCATATCATTCATTCAAATGCTTGCATTTATTAAGTCCGTTCATTGTTTTCCCATTAAGAGTACAACGTTGCATTATCTTATCACATCTTTGGATTTTGGGCAGTTTTTGTGCACCTCAGTGCTAAGATTTTTGTTAATTTATTAATCCAATAGATTGGTGGGTGAGAATTCTAGATATGAGGTTGTCCCTTGGGTCTAATCACCTAGTATGATTATCCCCCAACTCAATCTAAGATTAGAATAAGTTTTGAGCTTATCATATCTTTGGATTTTGGGCAGTTTTTGTGCACCTCAGTGCTAAGATTTTGTTATTTTATTAATCCAATAGATTGGTGGGTGAGAATTCTAGATATGAGGTTGTCCCTTAATCACCTAGTATGATTATCCCCCAACTCAACCTAAGATTAGAATAAGTTTTGAGGATGTATGTGTCAAGTTTTTCCAATCATTGAAGTAACACTATTAAGGAAAGAAAATTCAAAATGAAGAAAATTTGCTAGGCAAAGCAGTTTGGAGAACCAAATTTACTACATATAAAATGCTTATCAAACAAAATTAAGTGCTCAAAATATTTAACAAATACTCTCTATTGTCATTCACGACAGTCCATTACATTAGACACAATATATTCATTCAATGTGTGTATTAAGTAAATATGAACATGTAAATTTAGCAATGAAGTGTTCATAGATGAACTAATAAAAAATTAACTAATAAGACGATGTCCCTATGTCTGCATGTGCTTTTTTCTCTTTCTTCTACTTTGACATTCTTGTTTTCCTTTTTATTTTTTGTGGGGTGAGGATTTGTGGGATGGGATGGGAGAGAGTCAAACCATTAATTATGTGATTGTCTCTTGGCAAACCAGTTGTAAAGTGATTGTGTACTCGATGCATGCGGCTGAGACCATTTCGACAAATAGAATTCAAATGCTTCATATAGGATCCATGTACACAAACTGCATATTTAAGAACAATAACATATCTTAGAATTAAAATGCTCGATAATTCACAAAACATACAAAAGCATAATAGAGGAAATGACTGCTAAATTCTTAAGTTACATATAGGAAGTGAAGATGAGGGGAAACAGCATGTAAAAGGGGGAAACATGTATCAACTTATCAAGTTTGAATCTTCTTTCTGACCAAATAAAAGAGCATTTGTTTCTTACTTGGAACTTCATCTGGGGAATGGAGGCGCTTAAATAGCTTTTCTGAATCTACAATCTGCCAAGCACAATCATGGTCATATGTAATCTCTCAGTACATGATTTTGGGCCCTAAAAGATATACAATACTATCTATCAGAGTTCCAGGCCATGAAACAATGGTTGTGCATGGGAGGCCTCTAATTATCTAAATAAAATTTCAGTACTACACTTGTAAAGTTAAAGAAGAGACATACCCATTGAGCTTAAGAGGAAAAAATGTTTTTAATTGAAAAAAAATAAAAATTAGCTATAATAATGAAAAACTAGATCATAACTCAGTTGACTTGTAAATATCTCAAAGTTGTCAAACTCTAATCGCAGAGGTGGGAAACTCTTATCATTAAGGGAAAATGAGAAACATAAATTAACATATGAAGTAATTCAAGATAAAAAGGACACGTAGAAGGAATTCCAAATAAAATAATTCATAAGAGCATAATACCTGTAAACTGTGTCCCTGGTTTGCTCTTATTAACAACTCACCCTTTTCTTCCACTAGCTTAAATCGTTGTTTATCATCAACCTTTATTGCCTGAAAAGGTACAGAAATAGTATTAAAGAACTCTCGAGTCTCAACTATATTTACAAATTTTTGGAGCTTTACCTTTGAACACATATAAAGAACTAACTGATGTATAATGTTTCAACTTTCAAATCATATTTCTTACATTCTAAATCTCTAGTACATGGCACAACATTATTATCAATATGTTATAATGTAAGATGGTGTTGAAAAGATGAATATGTGTGTGTGCCGTCAACCCCCCATTACCCACCCTCTCGGGAGGTCAAGGTGTGCATGTGTGTGCCACATCACTGTAATATAGTGTAAATTAAACTGTGAGGCCTTCATAGGGCATGGCAGAGCATGGTCTATGTTGACTCATAGGTGCTGGACAAAGATCTCAAATCATTTGAACTAACTATATTGACTGACCTCTAGCCCTTGGTCTCTAGCAACAGATTCTAACTATAGACTTAAGGAGAGGCATGATGGAGAAAATATGAAGGGAATCCCTTTTTTGTTGGTTACAATAGTGAAACATCTAGATTCAAGGTTAAATCTTTCATGCTTTCACTCTCCTCAAGTGCAATAGGCTATCTTAGTTTCAAGCTTCAAGTTTTATCTTACACCTATTTGCTCTTCTCCCTAAGTAGTTCAAGTTTTCAAAGTCATATTATTTATTGATCTACTTGGTTACGTCCAGATCTTAGTTTTCTTACAAAAGCATTATCATTTTTCTTTGATCTAGATTTGTATTTTTTGGTTTTATGAGCTAACAAATTTACTAACTTCTATTGGTTGATTGGATATCTTTAAAACAGTGCCTTGACTGTCATAAGATTTCATTGGCATCAAAAAGTGCATTGGCTGCCTTAATAACAGTGCCATCAAAATAGTGTGTTGGCTGCCTCAAAAAGAGTGCTGATTGGATGCCATAAAAGGACTGTTTTGACAGTCTAAAAAGTGCATTGGCTGCCATCATAGGAGGACTATTGGCTGCCATTTAAAAAAAGTACATTGGCTGCCATAAAAAATAGTGAGGTGACTATCCAAAGAAGATTGCATTGGATGCCTCCAAAACAATGACAATGAGTTGACTCTCTAAAAGAAAAGTGCATTGGCAGCTCCTTCAACCCCTTTCTTTCATCCTTTCAAGTAGCTTAGGAGTTCATTTCCTTTTTGTTTATCAAAGCTTTATTGTCATTGTTACTTGCTTGTAGCTTACATTTAGTTTCGTGTATCTAGTTTGCACTTACCTTAATTTTCAATTTTCAATTTTTAGATCTAGTTTCATTTATTTTACTAACTAAACTCTTAACCAAGTTTGTGTTTAAAGCCCTTATCCATAGGTGGACAAAGAAGACATACCCCAAAGGCTAAAAGGATCAAGCTAAAGGTGCTAAAGAACAAGCAAGAGCAAACTCCCAAAAGCACAAAACTTCTATTCCTCCCTTCATCCCTACTTCTAACCTTGTGCTTTCAAGGAGGAATAAAAATCATTTATTGTATAAAAAATTAATAAAGAGCAAGTGGGATAAAGACTCCCACACCCTACTTCCCCCATTTGGGGGAAGCTTGTATCGTCCTTTTTGCACTTTATTTGCTTTATACCTGCAAAGCAGAATAAGAAAGTTGGAGTAAATTTCAAATTGATAAGTTGCTAGATCTTGGAATTGTTATCTTTAGTTTGCTTCAATTTCAAGTTTTACTTAGTTTTCCATTTTACATAAAATCGCTAAAAAGAACACAAAATCTCTTGAACCTCGCCATAAGGCGGATCAAGAGTGCTCTCTATCGGAGAGTTTACTTTGTTTTATTTTTTCTAACCCCTTTGCTCTCCCGAGTACGGTCCTAGACCTGAAAGAAATTCTTGGGTAGTTTAGTTCATTTACTTCACAACTTTGCAATCTTGTTCATAAGTCTCTTGAATTTCGCCATAAGGCAGATCAAGAGCGCTCTTTATCGGAGAGTCTATGGTTCTTGCTTCATTCATCTAATAAAATTGGAAAGAACATGTACTGCATTGTGTATGGTCTACCCACTTGTGGGATACCCAGAAGCAGTGTAGCTCGTTAATTCTTCACATTTAATTCCACTTCAACCATTAATAAAATACATCCCGAGAAAACCAACGAAAATCTGGCGTTGATCGCTAACAATTTGTTGTCCACCGAGATGCACACCAGCAGCATAAATCTTTCGAAAGTTGTCTCCCTCACTGGAAGTGGGGAGAGGTGCGGCCTTGGGGGCAAGCAATGAGCCAGGTACTATCACCTGAATCCCAGCTCCTCCGTTTAGGCTAACTCCTAACGAAGCCAAGGGGGGTAGTCCCTTCAAAGAGTTTACTGTGGCTCAATGTGTTTTAATGTTTTTTAATGTATGGTGATGCGGATGGGTGTTGTTTAGGAGTTTTTTAAATGATGAAAAGATCACAACTTTGTAATTAAAAATAAACACAAGATAAATGAGCAATCCATGTTGCAATGCAAGATACGAGATAACTTGATGTACAACCACTTGAAGAAATTTAAGTACAAGTCACTCACATATGGAAAATTAACAACAAGTACTCTAGATAGATAATAAGAAAATAAAAATATGATGTCAAGGACCAGTGCCTTATGGAGTCAAAAATTTCCTGAGTGCTTGGGTTGCTTGATACAAGAGTTCGAAAGATATGTTCGTGAGATCGTTTTGCAGATTATCTTGGTAAATTGAAAGTTTTAATGGTCTTGATTATTAGGTTGGAAAGAAACAAGCATCAAACGTCCAACCGGAAGAAATACTTTTAGTGGTTATTCACGGTGATCTGACAGACCGTCCAATTATCAAGAGGGTAGGTGTCCAATGTTTAAACCACCCTCGAAGTCTGAAACAACGACACTCTGGCTCCACCTCCCAGAATAGCACTTTAAGTATTTATCGAAAGTAACGCCGGTTCATTGGTTGTGGGGTGAAAATTTTATTATGTTATAAAAAATTTAACAAATCTAACACCTTTCTGAGTACTAGCCCAACCTTTTTAGGTTGGCAGAGCATACGGGTGTTGGATAACAACCAAGATAAATTATTAAAGGGGTGTGAGTTGGAAATTTTTATTATTATTGAAGCACACAGTTCAGCTCTCCGATAGAGAGTGCTCTTGACTTCGTCTTATGAAAAGGCTCAAGAGACTTATTTAATCTATATGCCTAATGTAGGGGAAATGCAAACTTAATATGATCTCCGACAGAGAGTGCTATTGACTTAGGTTATTGCAAGTTCAAGAGGCTTTGTTCTTTATTAGAATAGAAGCAGCTTGTACGTGAAGAAAAACACACTTTCTAAAGTAAACAAATGATGAAAGGAAATAATAAGTACACACTTTCTAAGGCCAAAATTAACAACTAACCATGAAATAAACCAACAAGGTGGGATCAACCTTAGAACAAGGTGACCACTAGAACCGCTAGTCCTGAAAACCTTCCAACTAGCTGGATGTCCGCAAGGATGCTAATGGGGAAAGAGAAGTAACCACAAATCTATGTGGCACTTGGGATCAAATCCCAAGCTACTTTCTCAAGACAAGACTTGGAAGAAAGTTAATCTAAGTACAGAAAATAAACTCTAATCTAGAAAACTTGAAGCAAAACTAACTAAAGCATGCATGAAACAATCTTCCCCAAATGGGGAAGGAGAAACAATGTGTGGGAGGCCTTATCCCACCTAGCCTTTTTATTAGCTGATTTACAAGTGCATTTGGGAATAAAATACTTGAAAGGTCTTTTGAGAGAAGTAGAACAACTATAGAAACAATATTTGGAAGCCCTTAATGGCTTTTACAAAGGAGAGTGTAAATATTTCTCTTATTGATTCAAGTCTTCTCCTTGGTTATAATTTTGATCTTCTTTGAGTCTTGTCTTCACAAGTATTTCTTCTCTTTCAAAGAACCTACACAAGCTTAGCCCAACTTCAACAAGGCACCCATTAGATGTTAATAAAACAAATGAAAGATTGAAACTAAATGCAGATCTAAAGTCTAGCCCAAATGCCAAAACTTTTTCCAATGCAAGCTTTTAAGATTTTATAAAATGAGATCTAGAAAATGTTTGAGTATTTTAACTTTTCAATGCATGAAGCTACTAATAAAATGCAAGAAATGAGATCTAAATTGCCTATATGTTACTTTTCAAAGCATGAAACTAGAAGCTACTTAACAAAACTTTAGAGATCTAAACTCGCTATTGTGGTTTGTTGTAAAAAATAGGGTTTTTTGGAGATGGACGAGAGGGGAGGAAGATGAGGAGAGACGAGAAGGAGACTAAAAGAAATGGAAGGAAGAGAGGAAAATGAGGGTAGACGAGAGGGAATGGAAGGAAGAGAGGAAGATGAGGAGGTAGAAAAATAGGAGAGACGAATACAAGGAGAGGAGGGAAAAACTAGGATAAGGGGAAGGAAAACGAATGGATGAAAAGGGGAGCTAAGGAAAGAGGAGGAAACTAGAGTAATAAGGCTAGCAAGTCAAAGCAAAAGGGAATCAAAGAGAAAACAAGATAGCTAGAAGATGGAAGCTAGTAGATCTAGTACATAGAGATGATTTTAATAATTGTTGTTGATGGATGAGGCAAGCAAGTTTTGTTTCTTGAATTTCTCAAAGTAGAAGTCTTCTTCGGGAACCTGCAAGATGAATGTAATGACCAACCAAGAGATCTTGCACTTGAGAATACTTGAGAGCACAAATCTTAAGAGAAAAGTATAGATCAAATGGTGTTGTGCTAGATTGTTAGCCTTCTAAACATATGATCAGATACTTAAAAATCAAAAGAAATGAACTAAAAATGATATCACCTCAAACAAGATGAAAGATGGCACACAAATAACTCCCACATGGACCTTCAAAGTCTTCTGCTTTATTCACATTCAAACAAATATTACAAATTTCTCTAGAGTGTACTTGTAGAAATCTCCATGAGGAATGAGGAGAAAATCCCTCATTATATAACAAACTAGAGCCTAGTCTACCCTAATTCGAATTGGCATAGAGAAGAGAGCCAATGGCCTTGACACAATTCGAATTACCAATCAAATCTCAATCATAATCTAATCAACACATAGCTTGGGGTTAATCCCACCCTACAACTCGAGTTTGGAGTCTATGTGGATGAGGAGGTGGCCTCCACCTTGGCAAGGCGCCCCCCATCCCTATCTTGGAAACTCCACCATCATATAGAGGGTTGCCACATGTAAAACTCGAGCTCCAAAGGATGTTGACGTGAGCACAAGAGAGAACACATGAAGATGATGGTAGGTGGCTTAGAGTTTAACTCAAATTCGGTTTAGATCTTTGGTAGTTGAGAGTGGGAGGCAGCCTCCACCTAGGCAAGGCGCCCCCACTTCCATTCAATGCAACTCAAAACCAACCCCATTCTCATTTAATAACTCCTCCACATCACTAAATCGAGTTCTGCATGCATGGAGCGAATTTCTCTTGGAGTTAATCACTTGTGTTGAATGGATACTTCATTGAAGTTGATTGGAGATGACTAGAACCTTCATTAATGCCCAGTGCCATGTCAATTAGCCTTTTATTTTAATCCATTTGGATTATTTTGGAGAGATTTGGATTATCTCCAAATATTCTTTTTTTATTATTTTAATTAATAATTTCTCTGTCACTGACTTTTTTGAGAAATTATTAATTATGAGGCTGAATTGACATCCGAAACTTAGGATAAACTGGTTCAGGGATCATGGATGATTTTTGGCTTAAGGTTGGAGCTTTCAATCACTGAATTCGAATCCCGGATGACTAACACATTACAAATTGAAATTTTTCCATTTAAACTATGGAAAATTTTATTAAAATTTAAAAAATAATTAAAAACCCAAAACCGGAGGACCCAGTAAAATTTTTTCGAAATTTTTTCTGAGGGTCCTAGTGACCTAAGACATGACCAAAACCTATTCTAATAGTGTCTAGTAGGCTTATATACATCAGTTGAACTCTAATAACCCCCCATGACTAAAATTTTCAAAATCAGGCATTCCAGCTTTGGAGGAAGCAGGAGAAAACCTCATCGATTATAGCTCGGCTATAGGCAAAGTATAATTGACAAGGGAAAAAACTCCCTGGAATACCTTAGTTGCTTAACCAAGTCATGGGGGACTGAGCCACTCAAAAATCCTACTAGCACACTTATTACAAACCCCGTGGGGCCATGGTCATTTTGACTGAAAACAAAAACTGGCTAGCCAAAATTGGCTAATTATTGCCATCTGAAACCCTGATACTCTGGAAGTGAACACTGATGTGTTCCATCATTGGCGGCTCAATGGAGTTTCATCTATTTGTACAAAATAGGTGATAACACAATCAAAAGTGGGCAAATTCTGCCTGGGGACGCGGGAACCATTGGAACGAGACGTTAAGGGCATAGTTAGGCTACATCCTTGTTGGTGTAGTGTTGAACACCGCCCTAGAGACTCCGGCCAGCCCACATGTCCTTGTACGGAGCCACCTAGATTGTTATCCAGACATATATGATGTACCGCAAGGTATATCTTGGAGATCCCCTTCCCCTAATAATCAATTTCACCCCAAAAATTTACAATAAAATTTACCAAGAAGCATTTAAAAAACTCTCTCAAGCACCCCAAAGACATGTTTTAAAGCATCCCAAGCACTCAAGACATTGACTCCATTTGGCATTAGTCATTCTACAAAGCAACAACTGTTCAGTTTTTCATTGTGTTTATTATCTATCTGGAAGATTGTTATTATCTGCTTTAATCATATCATGCCGTGGATGTTTTAATTATAGATTGGTTGTGCATCATCTATTTTATTTTGCAAATACATGCTTGGATTTAATTCATTATTGTAAATCATCAAAAAACTCTTAAAACAACACCCATCCTCATCACACATTTGAACACTTTAAAACTCAAGAGCCTTAGTAACTCTTTATAGGGTATACCCCCCTTGGTTTCGTTAGGAGTTAAGCCGAAACAGAGGAGTCGGGATCAGGTGACAACACCTGACTCTTTACTTGCCCCCAAGGCCACACATTCCCGAAGCAGCTTTGAAAGATTTCTGTTGCTGTGTGCACATCGGTGGGCAACATTTCTGGCATCGTTACTGGGAACAAATGTTTTGTTCCTGGACGACTTTACCTTAGTGTTTTCTTAGTTTTTACCTTAATCTTTTTGATAGATTTTTAGTCTAAATAACTCTCTGAAATTAGACTTGATCCATCTGGAAACTCCACTGTCATTAAACTTACCAAGGTATTCAACAAGAAGGAAATCTGTAGGCCTTCTTGATTTCATCCCTGAACCTGAAATGGTTTAGTGGAGGAGATTAAATAGGTTAGCTTCTCGTAGGATCCTTGAATATTTAGGATCTGAGTCTGTTTCGGACATCCATTGTCTTTTTGTAGAAAATAATAATTGTTTGTCTGACACAATGGGAGAATTCTTCAATCCCCTTAACATTACTCAGATAGCAGGTCAACCACATGATCTACCAGACAAAGCTATAGATAAATTGCCCAACTTCATTGGCACTGATGCCATTACTGCAAATCATCATCTAAAAAGCTTCTCCAAATGTCTTAGTGCCTTTGTCCGGGATCTGGCAAATAAACATGAAGATGTCTACATGAAACTTTTTTCCCTATCCTTGGAAGGAGATGATGGCGATTGGTTCATCAACTTACCTGAAAACTCCTTTGCAACATTAGCAGCTTTCAAAATAGCCTTCACCAACAAGTTTGGGGAAAAGAAAGAGTTGCGTCATCAGTTAGCTTCTTTAACCAACATCAAGAGAAGTGAAAATGAAACTATGGAAGAGTTTAACAAGAAATTCACGGACTTAACAAACAACATCCATACAGACTTCAAGCCTCATGCATAGTCTATTTTGGTCTACTACATTGAAGCACTAAGTGGTGAAATGCAATATCAGCTTAGGGATAAAGAACCCACCACTCTTTTGATGGCCTAGGAAATGACTATTAAGATCGATAGAAACATGCAATCATCTGTCAAATCCCACATTCCTGGCTATTCAAGGGCCTTGACCCCCATGAAGTCAACTGAACCTAAAGAAAAGGATTCCTTTTCCCAAAAGGATACCTATGAGAAAAAGATATCAGAGATAAGTGAAAAAATGGAAAACATGGAAATGAAGTCTCTCTCTCAAATAAAAGAAATGTAGAATAGGTTCATAGCTATGGAAATATCTCAGACTCTACCCATTCAGAGAATCTACCCTCAAAAAACAAACTGGCCAAAAAAGTATCCTAACCATGAAAAGAGGCCTCCCAACCAATTGGATGCTCCTAACATGGTTGAAAACTACACACCTTTCTATAGGGCATGCAAAGATTTTCATGAGGAATCCACTTCTTATTTTGCATGCTATGTTCAAGGACATGGTTTTCCGAAGGGTAGTACTAGTGAGAAGGTTTCAAGCGAGCCTGATTTTGTCAACGCAGTAGGTGATATCCATACCATTCCTAGGGAAAGCTGGAAGCAAGCTAGACAATATAGTCAAGAACTAGACAACTTGACTAAAAACTATGGAGAAAAGCCTTCTCATGAGCATATCCATAATATGCAAAAGTTCAAAGGTGTCACCTACCAGAGAAAGGGAAATGCTAGACCCAGCATGCAGTATCCTCCTAAGGTAATAATTCCTGATAAGTCTAATGAGTCCAATGATTTAAATTTTGATTGGGGTAATTGGTTTAATACTGGTAAAATATCTATACCTGTTACCGAATTATACAAAATTCCTGGACAAAAATAGAAATTTTTGAAGATATTAGATCCTTGTACTTCTACAAATCCCCCCACTCCTCTAAATCCTCCTACCCCTAAAAAGGTCACTTTTTCAGAAACTATAGAGCAACCTTCCACAAGTAATAACAATGTCTTAGAAGACCCCCTAGTAATTCTACATACCAAGGACCCAAGAAGAGAATATCATCCCCCTTTTTATGTATCATTGATGATAGGTGATCTTCTTCTACATAACTGTATGTTAGATTCAGGGTCTTCTTCCAACATCATGACTAAAAAGGTCATGCACCAACTCAACCTTTAAACATCTAGACCATATTAGAATGTTTGTGCCATGGACTCTAGGTAGGTTGATGTGGTGGGCATTATTGAAAATCAATCAGTAAGGTTAGCTAAGTATCTGGATATCCATGTAACTATGGACATCCTTGTCATAGATGTTCCGGATAAATGGGGGATGTTGCTTTGTAGGAAGTGGGCTGCCACTTTAGGAGTATGGATCCAAATGGATTGGACTTATGTCACTGTGCCAGCATCTGAGGATTCATTAGTGAAATTGCATAATGAGAAAGAAAAGAAGTACCATGTGGAAAATCCCAAGAAACCATTAAATCAATATGTTCATAATACTGATGATCTTGGGAGTTATGCAATTAACTCTACCTTTTTAGCCCCTATTCAAGAAAAGATTAAAACTGAAAAGGTAGATGAGATATGGAGGATGAACTTTGACGGTGCTCATTCAAGAGCAGGAAAAGGGGTTGGGATAATCATAACTTCACTAGGAGGGAAGACTTTCAACTTTGCCTTTAGACTGGAATTTGAGGCCAATAATAATGTAGATGAATATGAGGCACTTCTACTTGGAATTGAGATAGAAAAAGACATGGGAATTAAAATGCTATGCATAAAAGGTGACTCCGACTTAATAGTATTACAAGTAAAAAACCAATTTGCATGCAAGTGTCAGAGGTTAAAGAAATGCAATCTGGGACACCATGGAGTTTTTCGATGTCTTAAACATAGAAGCTATCCCTAGAGATCATAATAGTGCAGCGGATAGGTTAGCAGTTTCGGCATTGACCCTTTAACCTTCAGATGAAGTGATAAATGGTGACTGTACATTGGAAATCAATTTTAGACCATCAATACCGGATAACATGGAACATTGGCAGGTATTTAAAGATGATGAACAAATATTAAAATTTATTCATAATATTGATGAGTTCTCAATTTTTAAAGTCAATGAACAAGAAGAGGGTAAAGTGTATTAGGGAGAGGGCGACCAATTCAACAATCCTGTGCCACATGGACTTGTAGCCATTAGAAAACATTTTTTACAGACAGGATAGAAGAAAGAATAGTATTGACTACATGAAACCGGGGGATTACATAGAAATAAACATTGGGTCAGAGACAAATCTGAAAATGATAAAAATTGGAAAAGGTACCTTAGAAAAGGAAAGGAATGACTTGATCAATCTGGTTAAAGAGTATAAGGATGTGTTTTCCTTTACCTATGATGAATTAAAATCATATCGAAAATATGTGTTTCAACACACCATACCCCTTAAGCAAGAAATAAAAGAAGTCAAGCCTTTTTGGCAAAAATTAAGGTAAATCAACCATAAGCTAGCTCCCATTGTCAAGAAAGAACTTGAAAAAATGTTAGCAGTGGGAATAATAGCACCCACAAGACATTCATCTTGGTGCTCTAACTTAGTGGTTGTTAGAAAAAATAATGGAAGTATAAGGATATGCATAGATTTCCGAAACCTCAATATAACTCATCAAAAGGACAACTATCCACTTCCAAACATGGAGACCCTCCTCTAACGGGTCACAAGTGCTAGCATGATGTCCATGCTAGATGGTTTTTCAGGGTACAATTAGGTGGTCATTCAGAAAGAAGATAAGCACAAAACCACTTTTACAACTCCATGGGGCACTTTTGAGTATTTAAGAATTCCTTTTGGCCTATTGAATGCCGGAGCCACTTTTCAAAGAGCCATGGATTATGCATTTAAGGAGCTTGTTGTCCGCCGAGATGCACACCAGCAGCAGAAATCTTTCGAAAGTTGTTCCCTCACTACAAGTGGGGAAAGTGTGGCCTTGGAGGCAAGCAATGAGTCAGGTACTGTCACCTGAATCCCAGCTCCTCCGTTTAGGCTAACTCTTAACGAAGCCAAGGGGGGTTGTCCCTAACAAAGAGTTTCTCTGGCTCTGTGTTTTTAAGTATTTTTTGTATATGGTGATGTGGATGGGTGTTGTTTAGGAGTTTTTTAATGATGAGAGATCACAACTTTATAATAATTTGAGATTAAGCAACACAAAGATATACTTGCAAGATTATTTAAATGAAACACAACTGATTGACAGGCAAAGAATCCACAATTTAGACAATACAATAAATTCAGGTATGCACTTTAGATAGATAATTGAAATAAAAATAAGTAATTAGTGCCTTATCCATTGGGCAATGGAATCAAAAGTAGAGTGCTTGGATGCTTGATACAAGAGTTTAGTGTGTTTGTGAGATCGTTTTGCAAGTGTTCTTTGTAAATTTTAAAGTAAATTTTTATGATCTTGATTATTATTATGGCTAAGGGTACTTCCAACTGATACGTGAGGTACTGGAAGTCTGTAAGGAAAAGATAGTATCAAGTGCCTCCATTCAAGGACATGTCGGGCCACCCAGTGCTCTAGCCAGGTCGCGTAATGCTAACCAGCAAACTAGAGGCTGAAAATGGAACCCTGGTGCCCCCAACTAGGAGATTACCCACCGAACTTATCTTATCGATCAACTCCGGATTGGTTGGTTATGGGGTGAAAGTTTTATTGTGGTTATCACTTATGAGATTAACAAATCCAATCACCGTTATGAGTACGAGTCCAACTTTTTAGGGTCGGCAGAGCATACTAAGTAATTGGAAACCAAAGAGATAAATTATTAAAAGGGGAATGTGAGTTGAAAATTTTAATTAGAGCACAAATGCACCTGTCCAACAGAGAGTGCTCTTGACTTCGTCTAATGACAATGTTCAAGAGACTTAGTTAACTACATGCAATGCAATGAAACAATACAAGTATGCTCTCTGATAGAGAGTGCTCTTGACTTGTCTTGCGACAAGTTCAAGAGACTTATCTACACTAAATGATATGCAAGACAGGAAAATAAAATGCAAGTAGTTTGATTAATTTAGCAATGGAAATATGTAGTGTACTTGCAATGTGTGAGAAAAATCACTGAAAGCAAACTAAGCTAAGTGCGGAAAAAGTAAGCAAAACAGCACACAACAAACTTCCCCAAATGGGGGAAGTTGGGAGTGGGGACTTAAAAACCCCACTCAAAATGATCTTTTATTAATGATTACAACCTTCTGAGGATTTTCAACCAACGAGAGAAACTGAAAATGAAAAGTGTTTGAAACAAGAAGTCTTATGACCTCTTCTACAAAAGGAGAATGAGAAGTTTTAAATCTTCTTGATCAACATCATCATTGGTTTTGGGTCTTCCTTATGATTTATTGCTCTTCTTGATGAGTTCTTTCTCTTCTTTGGGTAATCTCCAAATGGTTTTGGTTTGTCTTCTTGCTTCTCTTTTGCAATTTGTTCTCTTCTTGATGCCTACAACAAAGCAATCAAAACACTCATTTCACCCATTTAGCATTAGTCCAAAATTGCTACTTTAAAACCTAGATCTAGAAAACCAATTAGTCTAAGTATAAAAAATGCAAATTTTAAATGACAAGCAAACAATGCAAGCTATTCTAATCCTAGATACTAATGCAATATTACAATGAGATCTTAAAACTAAATGTAAATTAACAAAAGAAACTATATCTAAGAATTAAAAAAAAGAATGCAAACTAAAATCTAAATGATGCAAACAAGAAAACTAACTTAAGAAAAAAAGAATCCAACTTAACCAATTCTCTTTGTTTTGTGAACTATCTTAAAGGAAATGCAAGCAAAAGGTGAGATGCGAATGAGGGAGAGGAGGATAGCAAGAGGATGAGCGAAAGGAAGAGGCTGCAAAAAGGTAATAAGAAGTAAAAAACCATAGATAGAGGGCAGCAAAACAGGGAAAGAAGAGAGGGCTGGAGGATGAGGAAAAAAGAGAGGATAGGGGAAGAAAAGAAGAAAGTGGGCAGCAAATGAAATGGACAACCAAAAAACAGAGATAAGGCAGCCAACAAGGAAAGAATGGACAACCAACAAGGAAAAGGCAGCGAATGGAAAGAATCCAAAGGGAGTGGAAAAATTAATTTAGGGCTTCTCAAAGTAATCGGTAACCAATATTTAAAAAAAAAGTTTTGATGGATGGAACACCAGCAAGAGCTACTTTTGGCTCTCTTTTTGTGATAAAATATGACAACTTTATAAGTCCTGCAATCACAAAGTGTTAAAATCAATGAATGATTGTTGAAGCTTGGGATAGAAGCAACCAAGCTCACACCCTTCTTCAGTTGGTGAAACCTGACGAAGCACAACACACTCAATACAATAGTGAGATCAAAATCAACTAGTATGCTAAGCAGATCAAAGCTTTATCAATATTAGTACAATCGAATACGTCCTATTCATATAACTTTGATAAACATTGCATAATAAGTCAAGTTGACAACCGCAAATGACAGATCTTACGTTCTAAGATATTAGACTTCTAAAGTTAGCATTTGATCACAGCATATATGAGTATTGAAAGAGAAATGCTTGGAAAGAGATCACCTCAACCATGAAGAATTCACCACAATGAACAAGAGCCCATAGACCTCCAAAGTCGAAAAACTTTATTCACAAATTCAAAGCAAAAGCTTGATACAATTTTCTCATAGTAACTCTAGTAACTCTACAACAAAGAATCCATGAAGAATGAGGATGGCAATGCCATCCTCTTATACAAAAACTAGAGAGCTCTAAGCCCTAATTCGAATTGGCACAAAAGAAGCCAATAGCACAAGTTACAAAATCGAATTCCAATCATCTCCAAAGATTGGAGTGATAACACATCATCAAACTCGAGTTTGGAGTGAAGGAGTTTGGGGAGGTGGCCTCCATCCCTCTCTTGGAAGCTCCATCAACCATTCACGAGCTTCCACCTTAGCAAAAACGTGAGCTTCAAAGGATATACGTAAGCCTCAAAGGAGAATGCGTGAACCTTCAAGGAGTTAATGCTTGAGTTGATGTTGTGTGAGGTGGCCACCAATTGAGGAAGGCGCCCACCATTTATTTATTGCAACCAATAACCCATTCATCACATGCCACCTCACAAAATCATAAATCTTCATGAATTGAGCTCCCACGTGAAGGTTGAAATCCGTACGACTCAAATTAATTAAAAATTTGACTTTTATGGCATGGTTTAACTTTGTAATGCATTCGTACCTCTCCAAAAAATACTCCATGCCTTTTCCATAGTTTAAAAAATCATATTTTTTTATTTTAAAATTTTTTGTCCTTTGTGTTTTTGTCATTTTATGGCCACTAGATGCCAAAATAATGAAAAACTGTTCCCAGAGGCGATGTAATTGCCCGAAACCTTAGAAACATTGGCGCTAGGGTAAAAGGGACGCTCTGAGCGTCAAAATGAGCCTTTCCACGCCCAATTCCGCCTCCGGATGAGGTTTTTATCACTTTTTGAATTTTTTTAATTAAACCATTAAAAAATGGTCTAATTTATGGAAAAAATTATTTTTGCCAGAATGGAACGAAACTCCTAGGGGACCTACTGCATGTTCATATGACTCAATCGAGATGGCTAACACGTAAAAAATCCTAGACACAAGACTCTAATAACCACCTTAGGTTTTGACCACCATGGGAAATACTCCAGCTTTGGAGGGTTGAGTGAAAAACTCAGGGATTATATGCCACTGATGAGTAGCGCATAATTCCTAAGGAAAAAACACTCTAGAGCATCCCCCAAATGGATAAAGCTACAGATATCCGAGTCTTTTATAAAAGGACCCCGTTTAGACCAACATTTTACATTTTCCCCATGGGGGTATGAACATGCAGTTATTACAAATGGGGCAAAACTGCCCTGAAAATGACTTCTGAACTTCTAAACACCGATGATGAACATGAATCATGTTCAATAAACTGGCGGCTCGTCGGAAGTTCAACTATTGTACAAAATAGTTGATAACAGAGCTAATTGGTAAAATAATTGAAATCTATCAGGACGACCTAACTGTCTTTTCCAAAGAAAGATCAAGCCATGTCAACCATTTAAAACAAGTCTTTGAAAGATGCAGGAAATATGGAATTTCCTTAAATCCAGCCAAGTCTGTCCTAGGAATTGACGAAGGAAAGCTTTTAGGACATATCATTTCTAAATACGGGGTCAAGGTTGACCCTGAAAGGATAGAAGCTATCAAGAAAATACCCTTACCAAAGAATGTAAAAGCCCTCCAATCTTTTAATGGACACATCAACTTCATTAGAAGATTCATCCCCAACTTGGCTGAATTAATGAAACCTATTCAAAGGTTACTCAAGAAAGATGTCAAGTTTGTATGGACTAATGAGGGAAGGGAGGCTTTTTCCAGTATTAAAGATGCAATCACCAAGTCACCTGTCCTAGTCAGCCCTAATTACACCAAGGATTTCATGATTTTCTCCTTTGCATTAGAAGACATTATTGCTAGGGTATTGCTCCAAAAGAACCACGAAGGGTTCGAGCAACCTATTGCCTTCATGAGTCGCGCTTTGTAGAATTCCGAGTTAAAATACACCATCATGGAAAAGAAGGCGTATGCCTTGGTTAAATCTCTCAAACATTTTAGGACCTACATTGCGTATTCAAAAGTCATAGGGTATGTCCCCCATGCTGCGGTAAAAGACATCTTGTCCCAACAAGATTGCTTAGGAATAAGGGGCACATGGGTATCAAAGATTTAGGATTATGACTTAGAGATAAAACCCACCAAGCTTATAAAAGAACAAGGTCTTGCTAAAATGCTAACTCAGAAGAATGAAGAGGCAATAGGAATGGTTTGTGAGAATACTAGGTCTGAGTTATGACCCCATCATTGCAGAACCTTGACAACCATTGGTATTCGGATATTATCTACTTCCTTCTTCACCTTACTTGCCCAGATCAACTCAAGGGTCATAAAAGAAGGGCTTTAAGGTTGAAAATTGCTAGGTATTGTCTTACTCAAGAAGGTTTGGGTTGGAGGAACCCAGACGGGATAATACTTAGGTGTGTCAATGAGAAGGATTCCAAAAGAATCTTGGCTGAGTTCCATTCAGGGTTTTGTGGAGGCCACTTTGCAGCGAATACAACTGCCCACAAAATCCTTCGAGCAGGTTACTATTGGCCAACCCTCTTTGCATATGTGCATAAACATGTTAAGTGTTGCCAAGAGTGCCAGCTCTTCACTGGGAAGCAGAAGTTGGCTGCTCTTCCCCTCACGCCAGTACTAGTCCTTGCCCCCTTTCAGTAATGGGGGCTTGACTTCATCGGTAAATTCAAAGATAATTCGAGCAACGGATTCAGTTGGATCCTCACGGCTACCGATTATTTTACCAAGTAGGTAGAAGCCATACCCACCAAAACAACCCTCGAGAAATTTGTTATCGATTTCCTTGAGGATAAAATGATCACAAGATTTGGTATCCCTCTTAAAATAACAACTTATAATGCCAAAGCCTTCAGTTCCATTGATATCACATCTTTTTGCTTCAAGTATGGCATTACCTTATCCCACTCATCCAACTATTATCCCCAGGGAAATGGACTTGTTGAGTCCACCAATAAAAACTTAATGAACATCATCAGGAAAACTGTGGGTAACAATAAAAAGGCATGGGATAGTAAGATCAAGTATGCACTTTGGGCTGATAGAATCACTAAGAAGAATTCCACTGGGAAGTCTCCCTTTGAACTAGTATATGGTCTCACAGTTGAGTTACCTGTTAGTATGCAGATACCAGTCTTTCAAATGATCGTGGAATATGGTTCAGAAAGAGAAGAGATGGAGCAGAGAGTTAATTAGATTATTGAGCTTGATGAGAACAGAAGGGAAGCCTTAGATCAGAGCATAAGACATCAAAAGAGCATGAAAAGCACATTTGACAAGTCAGCTAAACCGAGAACTTTCCAGATTAGGGACACAGTCGTCATGTGGGATAAAAGAAGGGATAAGCCGAGTAAACATGAGAAATTCGATAGCCTTTGGAATGGGCCATTTATTATTCACGACCTTGCCGGCACAAATTCCTTTTTGCTCAACAACATGGAAGGAGAAAGGTTGAACCTGCTTCTAAATGGACAACACCTGAAGCTGTTCTATAGCAATGACATCTAAAAATGCCCATGGGGGCATTTCAGGGCTTTTCTAAACCCTCTCTTGTTGTACTTCTATTTTTGTACATTATTTTTTGTATACTATTTCATGTACATTAGTGCTTTATACTACATGTTGTATACTAACATTGTAGAACACATTTCATTTTTATGTTGGTTTTTATTTGGCATATTTATTGTGTATATGTGGGCTGATGCACTTCTGTTTCCATGCAGGAACCAAAGATTCTAGGGTTCTCGAACACTCCCTTTGATTGAAGATCATACGAGTGCCCATTTCGCAGTTGGAGCCAAATGTTACCAACTATTTTGTACAATAGTTGAACTTCTATTGAGCTGCCAGTTTCATGAACATGTTCAATATTCATCTTCAGAGTTCAGAAGTTCAGAAGTTCAGAAGTCACTTTTCAGGGCAATTTTGCCCCATTTGTAATAAATGCACGCTTCACACCCCCTTGGGGGAATTGTAAAAAGTTGGTCTAAACATGGTCTTTTTATAAAAGACTCAGTCGTCCTTAGATTTAACTATCAGGGTGATACTCTAGAGTGTTTTTTTCTTGGGAATTATGCTTTACTCTTCAGTGAAGTATAATCCCCGAGTTTTTCACTCACACCTCCAAAGCTGGAGTATTTACCATGGTGGTTGAACCTAAAATGGTTATTAGTCTTGTGTCTAGGATTTTTTACATGTTATCCATCTATATTGAGTCATGTGGACATGCACTAGGTCCCCTACGATTTTTAGACTTTTCTAAGAAAAACATTTTATCCCGCTTCTCGAGGTTTTTTAATGATTTAATTAAAAAATCATGAATAATGATAAAATATGGTTTAGGAGGTTTCTTTTTCCTTGGGGGTGCTCGTTTTCTAACCCGAAGCACCCATAAAACCCCTAAACCCATTTTTCCTAAGTTTCCTATGAATATTATTCACCCAATTAAATATTTTCTCCAAATTAATAAATGAGGAATATTTAATTGGAAATAATAAAAAATAATAAACTTGGAGAAAATAAAAAAATATCCAAAATAAAGAAAATTGAATAAAGTAAAGGGTTAAATGACATGGCAAGGAGCATCAGAGAATATTCCAATCATCACCAAATTCTTTCAGTTAGCAATCGGAGCACTGTGAGTGATTTTTCCTTGGGATTTGCGCCCTCCTCTCTAGCTTGGGTGACTTTCCTAGTTGCCAGCTCGTGATTGGCTTGGTAATGGCTCCAAAGTTGGATGGTGGGCGCCTTGCCTAGGTGGAGGCCACCTCACCCATTTCACAACCACCAGAGCTCAGTTAACTCTCCAATCAAGACTTGGCTCCCTCATTCATTGGGATTTGCGCCTTCCTTGACCTAGCTCTTCTCCCCAATTCACATTAGCTCTCTAAGTGTAAAAATAAAGGTCCTTGCTCCACCACTGAGGGTGGAAGTTTGTGCAAGGAACCTCTGCTGTAAATTTTGTTAAATGCTTGTTGCTATTTGGCATACAAGCTGGAATAAAGTGAAGACTTTGGAGGTCAATGGTGCATTTTCTCATGGCATGTATCTAAAATGAGGTGATCTCTCTCTGTTTTACTCTATTTTTGCAAATCATTGATCAATCCTTGCTTAGAAGGTTAGTATTAATCCATAGGGTAAGCATTTGTAGGTTCAATTTGCTTATTTATGTTTTGTATTTAAAGTCAAGGAGTAGCCAAAAGTAGTCAGTTATATTTAGGCTCTCCAAAATTTCTTTTACTGAATATACTGGATTTGATCATGATGTGCTCTTAGTGGTGAATTGTTGCGGGTGTTACTAGAAGGCCAAGTGGGATTGGAGTTCATTTGCTTCTAACCCTCTTTGCTACCTTTAAATGCTAATGGTTTTGTGTTACAGGATTCTACAAAGTATTTTGTTTGTTCAAGCTTGGGCTTGAAGTTCTTTCTCCTTTCACCCTTTAAATTTCAAAATCAATCTCTTTCCCTTTTTTGTTGGTTACAATAGTGAAACATCTAGCTTCAAGGTTAAATCTTTCATGCTTTCACTCTCCTCAAGTGCAATAGGCTATCTTAGTTTCAAGCTTCAAGTTTTATCTTACACCTATTTGCTCTTCTCCCTAAGTAGTTCAAGTTTTCAAAGTCATATTATTTATTGATCTACTTGGTTATGTCTAGATCTTAGTTTTCTTACAAAAGCATTATCATTTTTCTTAGATCTAGATTTCTATTTTTTGGTTTTATGAGCTAACAAATTTACGAAATTCTATTGGTTGATTGGTTGCCTTGAAAACAATGCCTTGACTGTCATAATATTTCATTGGCTGCCACCAAAAAGTGCATTGGATGCCTTAATAACAGTGCCATCAAAATAGTGTGTTGGCTTCCTCGAAAAGAGTGTTGATTGGCTTCCGTAAAAGGACTGTTTTGACTGTCTAAAAAGTGCATTGGCTGCCATCATAGGAGGACTGTTGGCTGCCATCATTGGAGGACTTGTTGTATTCAAGCAAAGAGTAAGTACATCATATGTATTCATCTTGAACAATGTTATTTATACATCATATGTGTGGTTGGAGCGGTTGCACCCGCTCCAACGGCTTCCTTAACTACACTATTACATAATAACTAATGACATTTAAGGAACCCAAAGGGTCCCCTCTAACATCTCCCCCACCTCAAAATATTTCTTTGTCCCGAAGAAAACATTAATAGCCATGAGCTGCGATTCCTTTAGTCTCTGTCAGCAGTCTAGTAGTGGCCAACCGAACCTTCTCACCCCTTCCTTCGGGATTCTCTTCCACGGTCCAGGATCTTCTGGGCTTCGTCACTCTGCCATTGCACCAACTCACCATTTGCCTGAAAAACTTCTGAAATGACACTAAATAGATGTTGATGTGTGTTAGCACCGAGGGGGTTGATCAATTTAACTGTTCTTTTGTCATTATTAACATGAAGCGCTTTCTCTGTGAGGTATAGATGTCTTCTGCTTGAATACATCATTTTCGTAGATTCAGCTGTCGTAAGGCTTCCTGCAAGTTTTGAATGTGCCGCTGCTGCTTGTGGTCAATACAGACGGATATTGGTCAACTAATGACTGACTCGACTTGACATAACTTACTTGACTCGACATGACTTACACTAGTCGGCAAGAAACCGACTCGATTTACCACTTTTATGAATATACATGGTTCAAATAAGATTTGAACAACCCTTTATTCGACTAATTTTAAATGACCCGACACTTTTTACAACATCATGGCCACTTACAATATCAACCAAAGACTCGACTATTTTGAGTTTCGACCACTTTTAATACCAACCAAAACAATACAATTCTGTCGACCACATTAGACTCGACCATTTACAAGATCAACCAATGGGTTACATTATTGCCAATTGACTCAAAAGTGGCCCCACATTTTACATTTTAAGGCGTCGACCAAAATACAATACTCAACCTAGACAACCTCATTGATATATATAAAGTTTCGACCAACATAATTAACTTGACAACTATGACGATATTTGAGATCGACCAAAATGGGGACACCTACCAATAATTATATGGACCGTGTATCACTGACATTTCCGACTATATTTTTAAAATCGACTATTTACAACTGACCACAAAGTAATATTTTCGACCGCTGGAGTACTGATTCTTCGCCGACCATTTATAATTCTATCGGCCACATTAAAATGATTGTATTTTCAAAAAGTAACTTCGACCAAAAATTATGAATGAAGAAGTTACCGAAATGAGTTGCCGACTAGTTCGACTTTCAATAGGCTTCATGCATACTTTGATCAGAGATCACTGAATTATGTTGTCAATGGAATCATATATATAGTGAATAGCCAACTAATCCAAGTCAAATAGATGAGGTCGACCAATACTGTGAGAACATGGCTATGAGCAATCAACGGATTTTGTAGAGTAAGGGTTGATATCAACCAAGATGACATCGACCGAGATGATATCCGCCTCCACTACTTCTTCAAGATGATATCAGCCGAGATTTCATCGATCGTGGCAGCATTTTCCAGGATATTTCGGTGAGCATATAGTCCCATATTAAGCTTTATAACAAGTTGAATGAACTGGTCGATATTTACTTGGACTACGGCAATCGAAGTGGTCGACTCAGCTCTCGATCACAACAGGTCGACTAGGAACGCGGATGGCAGCATTTTATGGTCGACGACGTACTAAGTTCGATGGGTAGTTGCTTTGACAATGTTTCTTCTATTCAGCGAAGTTGACACAGGAGAATCCATTGCAAGCTCGGCAATGTGCAGATATCAACGAATTTATTCCTACTGTACGCATATCTTAGCGTTTCTTCATTTGAAAGATGTGCAGGTATCTACCATTCCCCAAGAAGATTTGGCGTAGGCACCTCATGAACATGAACAGTATTTAAAAAAAAAATTCTTGATCAGCGTTCCATTCACGATTTTCTCTCAACAATGGCCAGTATTGACGGCTCTCATCATTTATGGCAACATCGTTCTTAATCTTTCACGCAACATCACCATTTCTGAGCGTTTCTTGTAGGGTTATTTTTCCTCACGATCTCCTTCAGGTTCGAACCGTTCCTCCTTTGCTGCTGCTGTCACCCAGCCAAAAGAGAACGGAAACGGCGCCAGATGTTGTATTCAAGCAGAGAGTAAGTACATACACATAGATATAATTAAGACACAAGAGATGAGTCGAATGCATCCAACTGTTTGTATTCATCTTGAACAATGTTATTTATACATCATATGTGTGGTTGGAGAGGTTGCACCCGCTCCAACGGCTTCCTTATCTACACTATTACATAATAACTAATGACATTTAAGGAACTCGAAGGGTCCCCTCTAACAGGACCATTGGCTGCCATTTAATAAAAAGTACATTGGCTTCCATAAAAAACAGTGAGGTGACTGTCCAAAGAAGATTGCATTGGCTGCCTCCAAAACAATGAGTTGACTGTCTAAAATAAAAGTGCATTGGCAGCTCCTTCAACCCCTTAAGGTCTTTCATCCTTTCAAGTAGCTTAGGAGCTCATTTCCTTTTTGTTTTTGAAAGCTTTATTGTCATTGTTACTTGCTTGTAGCTTAGATCTAGTTTAGTGTATCTAGTTTGCACTTAGTATAATTTTCAATTTTTAGTTTTTAGATCTAGTTTCATTTATTTTACTAACTAAACTCTTAACCAAGTTTGTGTTTAAATCCCTTATCCACAGGTGAACAAAGAAGACATAGCCCAAAGGCTAAGAGGATCAAGCTAAAGGTGCTAAAGAACAAGCAAGAGCAAACTCCCAAAAGCACAAAACTTCTATTCCTCCCTCTTCTTCATCCTTACTTCTAACCTTGTGCTTTCAAGGAGGAATAAAAATCATTTATTGTATAAAAAATTAATAAAGAGAAAGTGGGATAAAGGTTCTCACACCCTACTTCCCCATTTGGGGGAAGCTTGTATCGTCCTTTTTGGACTTTATTTCCTTTATACCTGCAAAGTAGAATAGGAAAGTTAGAGTAAATTTCAAATTGATAGGTTGCTAGATGTTGGAATTGTTAGCTTTAGTTTGCTTCATTTTCAAGTTTTACTTAGTTTTCCATTTTACATAAAATCGCTAAAAAGAACACAAAATCTCTTGAACCTCGCCATAAGGCGGATCAAGAGTGCTCTCTGTTGGAGAGTTCACTTTGTTTTATTTTTGCTAACCCCCTTGCTCTCCCGAGTACAGTCCTAGACCTGAAAGAGATTATTGGGTCAATGGGTAGTTTAGTTCATTTACTTCACAACTTTGCAATCTTGTTCATAAGTCTCTTGAATCTCACCATAAGGCGGACCAAGAGCACTCTCTATCGAAGAGTCTATGGTTCTTGCTTCATTCATATAATAAAATTGGAAAGAACATTTACTACACTGTGTATGCTCTACCCACTAGTGGGATACCCAGAAGCAGTGTAGCTCCTTAATTCTTCACATTTAATTCCACTTCAACCATTAATAAAATGCATCCCGAGAAAACCAACGGAAATCCGACGTTGATCGCTAACCATCAAAAGTGGGCAAATTCTTCCTGGGGACGCGGGAACCACTGGAACAAGACCTTAAGGGCACAATTAGGCTACATCCTTGTTGGTGTAGTGTTGAACACCGCCCTAGAGACTCCGACCGACCCACATGTCCTTGTACGGAGCCACCTAGATTATTATCCGGACATATCTCCTATACCGCAAGGTATATCTTGAGATCCCCTTCCCCTAATAATCAATTTCACCCCAAAAATTTACAATAAAATTTACCAAGAAGAATTTGCAAAACTCTCTCAAGCACACCAAAGACATGTTTTAAAGCATCCCAAGCACTTAAGACATTGACTCCATTTGGCACTAGTCATTCTACAAAGCAACAACTATTTAGTTTTTCGTTGTGTTTATTATCTATTTGGAAGATTGTTATTATCTGCTTTAATCATATCATGCCGTGGATGTTTTAGTTATAGATTGGTTGTGCATCATCTATTTTATTTTGCAAATACATGCTTGGATTTAATTCATTATTGTAAATCATCAAAAAACTCTTAAAACAACACCCATCCTCATCACACATTTGAACACTTTAAAACTCAAGAGCCTTAGTAACTCTTTATAGGGCCTACCCCCCTTGGCTTCGTTAGGAGTTTTAAGCCGAAACGGAGGAGTCGGGATCAGGTGACAACACCTGACTCTTTGCTTGCCCCCAAGGCCACACATTCCCGAAGCAGCTTCGAAATATTTCTATTGCAGTGTGCACATCGGCGGGCAACACTCTTCATCTTCCACTTACTCACCAACAGCTCCCAAGTCATCTCTGAATTGAGTGATCTTAGTGAGAAAATAGGATATAGTATCAATGTCTGTCATCTTGGTGTTCCTTAGCTTCTCTCTATGAACCATCTTCCTGTTCTGGTTCTTACTTTGATAAAAGGTACATAAAACTATCCACATTTCAAATGCATATGTCTTACCATTGACATGAGGTATCACATGGTCCTTGATAAAGTCCAAAAAGAACCTCTAAGATTTAATATCCTTCTTATCAAAGTCAGCTTTTTGTGTGGGATCCGTAGGAACTATTATTGTAGCAGAAGCGCCAACATCATCCCACAATCCTTTCTCTTTGAACAATACCGTTATACTCTCCTTCCATGGACTGAAGTTACTAGCTCCATCCAACCTATCCTCGTATCTTAGTCCTGCTGAGGCCATGACTCTTGAACTGATAAACACCTGCAAGACCCTTCTATTCTATGTTCTACAAAAATTACAAACTGTCTCCAGCAACATAACAGAGCCAAGCTCTGATACCATGTAGAAATTTGATAAAATAATCGCAGAGACTTTTATTGGACTTTTATCAAACACTTTGAATGCAATCTTGTTTTATGACTTATCTGAGTTATTATTCATGTAACTCTTTACATTGAATCTACTAACAACTGAAACATAAACACAATGCATTCAGTTCAATAACCTAGCTGAAGATGGATAAACAACACAGAAATTTTAGGGCCAAGCCCAGGGAAAAACCCTCACACTTCACGAGGGAAAACCCAAAGAGAAATTTTATTATAGAACACTATCATTTACAGCAGAGATATCAAACAATAGACAATCTGAAAATGCATTGGAAACTGTGCCAAGCAAAAACAGGAAATAAATACCAACAAAATGCTGTTGTACGGCCCTGTTATACGGCTGTCTCAGTGTTACAAATATTGGCAATAATCGCCAACATCGCGATATATTGCGATGTTTCCAGCTTGGCGATAATATCGGCATAAATCGGCAAAAATATCGCCATTTGAAAATATCAGCAAACATCGGCAAACATCGGCAAATATCGGCAAAAAAATCGGCAAATATCGGCAAAAAATGGGGAAATATCGGCAAAAATCGGGAAATATCAGAAAAATATTGGCTGAGTAAAAAAAATAATATTTTTGTATTTTTTAATTTCGCCTATATATTGTCGATGTTTGCCGACATTTTCCCTGATAAATCCGATATTTTGTTTTTGGACCCTCGGCGATATATTTGCCGACACGATATTTGTAACATTGGGCCGCTGTCTTCCACTACAAAACTCGCCTTGAAAACTATGTCACTGCTGCCCTCGAATTCTGTCTCAAAACTCTGAAAAACTGGAAAAAGAACACCTTGAACTCTGTGCAAATGACAGTCTTCAAATCTGGGCATAATAAATGTTGTGTATGGTACAGGTACAATCCGTACAGTACGGATTTCCTTTTTTTCTGTGTTGGAACAGTCTCCTCCTCGATTTGTGTGCCTAAAGTCTGATGTCAGATATCTTTTTTTGGCTGCAAATGCCTTTCACAAGTGCTCTGTCTCTCTCACGTGTTAGTCTCTTTTTCTCTCTTGTGTGTTTGGCACTCTTCCCAAGGTGCATTATATAGATGTCTTTTTCCTCCTTGAAACCCTATTAATTTTTGGATGGCTAAGATCACTTTTATCTAAGTGTTTATATTTAAAGCACATTAAATGTCATTTTTAATCATTTAATGCACAAAATACATTTAATTAAGTCATCTCACTTTTAAAACATAAAGTCACTTTTTTTTCTTCAAAAATTCATTTCCTAGGGAAGACAACTTATGTCCCCACCTTGACACAACAAAACATGGTGAAGGACCTTTCTCATTACAAATTTCAACACATCTTACATGGTGTTACAACCGTGTCCTTATCGGTGAGTGAGATACTCTCAGGTCACTTCTTGAGCTGCCCATCCCCCTCTACCATCCTGGATGGGATCCCACCTCAGGGAAGCTAGAAGCTAAGTGATAATAGTGCCATGGTATGTCATTAAATCAACAACCCTTCACCTTTGTCAACCTATGCAAGGTACTACTAGCTTTACTCATCAAAACAATCAGATACAAATCCATAATATAACAACACTATATAGTATAGTACAACATCAAGTAATACATCATCATCATAGTACATCAACTCACATGGTATAGTAGTATAGTAGTAGAACAAGGCATAAGAAATAACATCATCTCATGATCATCACATCACTCATATCGCATAGGAGCCCCATAAGCAGAAAAAATGGGTCACGAGAGTATGGAATACATCAATAGGATGGGATAAAGTAAAGCAACAAATGAGTGGTATTATCCTTGTACAGTATGGGGTATAACAGGCTCTTAACACAATTTTGTATAGACAATTTTGTATTATCCTATCTAACTATAACTGGAAAAAGGATCTATTAGGGACTTTTTAATGATAGGCCTTATAGATGTTATATTATTACCTTGGGATTTGGATCTAATGCTACGATTTGGATCTTTCTAGTCATATATTTTCAACCATTTTTGCCCAAAATTCAGTACAAAATTGAGAACAACTACTGGAATTGCCAATTTAAGTTGTTGAGATTGCTCATTCCAGATGCAATAGTGGTATCTGAAGGTGCTGAATCTATTTATGCATTCAGAAATGCAATTTAAGCAATAAAAAACTGCAACTTGACCAAAAATTTTATAGCCGGATTCCATTATCGATAACCAAAAAAAAGTCCAATTCATATAACTTAGACTACCTCAAGAAATAGGATGCAAGGTTGTAAATATATAGATGCTCCAATAGATCCTATTATAAACTTAAGCCAAATATGAAGTAGGGAAGCCTATTAACACAACTTTGTATACAGAATTAGCGGGAAGCTTAATCTATCTAACCATGACTTGCACAGACATTAGTATGTTGTTGGTAAAATTTCAAAGTATATGGCAATGCCGAAGGTAAGTCATTAGATGTTTGCTAAAAAGATATTGCGAGAGATCAAAGGCATGACAAGTTGGGGCATAGAATACACCTGGAGCAGTGAAATAGTAATGGTTGGATAGATCAGTGCAAATATTTGCACTGATCTTTTTTCTGTGAAAAAGATCAGTGCAAATATCTCCGCCGGTTGGATAAATCAGTACAAATATTTCCAATGTTTTCCAATTTTTTTCAGGTCTCCAAATTTTCCGAGTTTTTCAGGTCACCAATTATGTTTGCTGATAATTTTGGATATTCAAGATAAGTTTCTCATTAGACACTCAGCAATATATTGCTTGAAACGATATTTGAAACATTGGGATACCCAGATGAAAGAAAATCTACGTTTGGTTATGCACTTCACACTGGATCGTCGATTCAGCAATGATTAGATGGAACATTAAGAAAATAGTAGACTATTTTGTTGTCTTCAACAAGGGCACGTTGAATGCATTGTGAAGAAGGTTGGCGAAGGATATTTCTGGAAGACATGCACAAGAAAATATGATAACTTTATTTTGTGACAATCAAGGAGCAGAGCAGCTAGTGAAAAATACACTATTTCATGCAATAAGCAAGCACATATAATGCAGTTTTTCATGCAATAAGAAAACACATACAAGTTCATGTTTATTACTTAAGGCCACTACAGAAGAAGGCCAAATTCAATTATAGTTTTGTAGAATAGTAGATCAGTGGGATGACATCTTCACTAAAACCCCAAGAAAAGACATGTTTCAGAAGTTCAGAGATCTACTTTGCATAAGAGGGAATGGTTTTACATTGAGGGAAAGGCCAAGTTCAGGAATAGTTTTGTAAAACAACAGACGAGATCGCTATTGGCACTGTGAGTTTCTTTATGTGGGCCCATGAGTTATACAACAATCTTGATTGTATTGTAAGTGCAGTGTTGTACTATTTGCAGTTTAGTGTTGTGATCCATACGTTGTAAGTTGTCCTGTGAACAATTGAAGCTGTAAATTTCTGTGTGGGCATATTCGTACAACAAACTTGAGACTCCTTTTGGCAATCAAATTTTGAGTACATTGCTGTACTATAGCAGTTTTTTAGTTAACAGAGTTAGGCCTTTCAAACCAAGAATTTATTGTGTTTATCTAGAGTTCCATTAAATTATTATCTAACTATAATGTTTACATACAATCAACTAGGTAAATATAACTAGTTCTTTAGCTTTTGAGGTACATTAATCTATGGATAAACTTTAACCAAGCCTTTATCGTGTGCTTATTTATAGTTCCATTAAATCATTAACTAGGTAAATATAACTAGTTCTTTAGCTTTTGAGGTACATTAATCTATGGATAAACTTTAACCAAGCCTTTATCGTGTGCTTATTTATAGTTCCATTAAATCATTATCCAACTATAATGTTTACATGCAAATGTCACCGAATTTTGGAAAAATATTGTTTTAGTTCAAATTGAAAAGGAAAACAAGTCAAAATGAAAAACTTCATAATGCAAACTTCTAGTTGTCCCTGCACATAATGGCTATACCACACCTCAAGGAACATGATTGTCCTCAATTCCAAAAAAGAAGCTAAATCCTACATGAATGGTTTATTATTTCTAAATTTTCAACCAAATAGCATGCATTGTTTGCTTATGTGATTTATTTAACTTAGTTGAACAAAACATGGGAATATGTATTAACTCGCCTCTTTAATTTCATCCACGGTGTGAGAACACATTGGAAAACCTGCATATGTTTTTTCTTTTAGGTCCAACAAATCTTTAACTCTTACATAGCCATCGCTTCTAACGCTCAAACCTAAGTCAATTGCTCTATGCCGCAAAATACTAGCCCTGCAAGGTTAAACAAAAGAAATCATCCCCGGTTGTATAAAGACCATGCTCATGGACATTGGTAAAAATTTTTTTTTTTTAAAAGGACCATTTGCAGGCTTGTGTTGCGTAAGGGGTATTTCCAGATACATTAACCAATGGCACTAAGATATCATGTATATTCAAGCATGTAATCTTTTCCAAATTAAAAGAGCATGTTCCCTTAATATGAAATATGATTACATAAAATTGTAAATTGGAAGAGAAACAGAAGAAAGTGGTGTCAAAATATTTAATAGACAAGCAAACGAGCATTGGATAATGACATGAGAGAATTAATGGTAAAGAAAACAATATGTTAATGTCGTATATTGTAACGATCAATAAGCTTATTTTAAATCCTGAGAAAATATCTAGAATGAAAGATTTAACTTGCATGGTCACCTACATTGCGAATTGCGACTATTAGAATCTAATACCTGAAATATAAGGCCAGCGTAAAGTACTAAACAGCAAACATAAAGCACCAAGTAATCCTTCTTTGAGGTATTTCATGACATGATGGTAACATCAATCAATTTGAATAGATGATATGTCAAAATCATCAAAGAGAGAATCTACCTATAGAGCTAGCTTTATGAAGGCATGCTTGATGCAAAACTGCGATTTAGAAACAAAGTAACAACTACTATAGTCATATTATGAATGATATCGCCATTATGATATAGTTAGCATAGTCTTAGTCATATTATGTGGTGTCCTCCAGATTGCACACCAGTAGCGGAAATCTTTCGAAAGTTGTCTCCCTCACTGGAAGTGGGGAGAGGTGTGGCCTTGGGGGCAAGCAATGAGCTAGGTACTGTCACCTGAATCCCAGCTCCTCCGTTTAGGCTAACTCCTAACGAAGCCAAGGGGGGTAGTCCCTACAAAGAGTTTCACTAAGGCTCTTGTGTTTTATATGTTTTAAGTGTGGGGTGATGTGGACGGATGTTATTTAGGAGTTTTTGTATGATGATGAGAACACAATTAAACACGCAATCCACGTTGCAAATTCTACAAGATACAATTTAGAAGGTGAACAATATACTTTGACTTAGAATCAAAACAAAGCGTCCACAAGATAAAGATCAAACAAATGACAAGGACATGTGGTCCAGATTCAGAAGATATATAAGAGTTTTTAAAGACCAGTGCCAAATGGAGTCAAAAGAAATGCTTGTGATGCTGGAAAATGTAAGTCAAAAGTAGTTGTTTGTGAGATCGTTTTGAAATTGTTCTTGGTAAATTTTAAGTGTTTTAGGTGTTCTTGATTATTAGGCTAAAACCAAGGATATCAAAAGAGTAGAACCTTAACCAGGAAAAAATACTGGCAACCTCTTAGATGATAGGTCGGGAGCACCCAGATTGCAGAGGATAAGTGTACAATGGCTTGACCACCCTCGAGTCTGACAGTGGATTCCCAGCACCATCTGTTTCAGGAAACAACCTCAGTGATTTGATGCTGGTTTTGGTTTTTGGGTAAAGTTTTAATTATGTTATCACTTGTAAGTTTAGCAAGTCCTTCACCTTTCTAAGTACTAGCCCAACCTTTGTAGGTTGGCAGAGCATACGGGTGTTGGATAATCAACCAAAAAATAAATTAATTAAGGGGGATGTGAGTTGAAATGTTTTATTATTAAGAGCACCGTTCAACCCTCCAATAGAGAGCGCTCTTGACTTAGTCTTAAGACCAAAGTTCAAGAGACGTTTCTAATCTAATATGCCTAATGCAAGGGGAAAATGCAAGTCTACAATGCTCTCCGACAGAGACTGCTCTTGACTTGGATTTGGCCAAGTTCAAGAGGCTTTGTTTATTTTATGAAAGAAAAGAGAGCAGTTGTGAAAAACAATTATGAAGCTTTGTAAAATTAAACCATGTGATAGCTCAAATGATATAAAAGACAACTAGCATGCTACTTGTGAAATGAAATAAGATAAAAAGACTTAGTGTTCTACCAACAAATTTAATCTAAGGTGGGGTCTTCCTCCGAACAAGGTCGACCTCTAAGAACCGCTAGCACTTAAGAACTTCCTAGCTAGCTGAGATTTCGACCAAGGCAACTAATGGGATCCATGTCGACTGCACCGGCCTTACTCCAATATCTTGAGCTTGAAAGACTTGCAATGGAAAGCTTCTTCCGAGTAATTACAAGTTCCTTGCGGAATGTGCTCCCTCCATGGCTAACACCCGTAAAAGAATTCAAGGAAAGAAATCACGTGGGGAATCACGCCTTTGGCATCAAAGGCCGAGAATACTCCCTAGGAAGAACCTTGGTAGCTCAAGCTTGTGGATGAAGACCCGATAGAAAAAAGAAACGAAAGTAGGGTAAACAAGAGAAGAAATAGCCAAACCCGCGGTAAAATGGCCACCGTTCCCTTCACCTTCACACGTAAGTTAACAACACTTATGCTGGTGCACAACATGGCAACGTGTTAATAAACCATGTCTATCGTGTTTTCATTTCATAACCGCTGCATTAATAACCCTCTGCATATGTGATAGCCACCCAATCAGGGTCCACCCGATGGGCGTGGTGTGGTGGAGATAGAGGTTTGGAGGTTGAGTGTAGAATAAGATTCTGATTGTGATGAGTGGGCTAATGCTAACCCAAATCGTAGAGGTGGAGGCCAGGAAAATAGAGGGAAATCTACGGCACCCACCGCAGCAACCAACGAAGAAACCATATTTCCTGACCTTACCTAAGATTATTTCTCGGTATTGTATTTGCATGGTGTATTGTTTAAATATTTGTTTCTCATAGTTTTATCTTTGATTGGCCAAAATTGAACCTGTGGTTATAATACAGTTATTGCAATGAAGTTACGGGAATGGGGTTATAGAAACATTTATGAATATTTTAGGGCTGAGAATCCTCCCTAGGATTCTCAGCCACCTTTCGAGGGTCCACCCCCATGTATCAAAACGATTAGAGGCTGAGAATCCTCCCTAGGAAGAACCCCAGTAGATCAACCCTACAGATAAAAACCCAGTAGAACAAAGAAACAAAAGTAGGGTAAACAAGATATAAAATAGCCAGACCCACTGTAAAATGGCCACCGTCACCTTCAACTTCACATGTAAGTTAACAACAGTTATACTGGTACACAACGTGGCAACGTGTTAATAAACCATGTCTACCAAGTTTTCATTTTATAACTGCTGCATTAATAACCCTCAAGATATGTGATAACCACACAATCCGGCAAATCATTCGCCACCTTTCAAGGGTCCACGCCCATGTCACACATACATCTTTAACATCTTTAAATACATACCCACATTTAAAGCTTAAAACTTAAATTCTTAATCGTAACTTTACGTTTAGTCTTAAGTAAGGGTCCACCCCCATGTTACACGTACATCTTTAAAATCTTTAAATAAATGTCCACATTTAAAACTTAAAACTTAAATTCTTAATTGTAACTTTACGTTTAGTCTTAAGTACAAGTACATCGTTAAAATATATTGATCTATGAATGGCACTCTTTGTTTCTCGATGTTTACTTATGCTTTCTTACCATATAGTGTTCAATTTAGATACTTTAGACTCTTCTATTTACAAAGGGTATGTAATTTGTATTTCTACTTTCTAAAACAACCACTAAACAACGCTGCATTGCAACGGATACCTATCGAGATTGGTAGGTAGAATGGTCTTAATTTTTATTATTTTTTTTAAATTTATTTTTAAATTTTAATTTTTAATATTCAGCATACCCTACATTAAACTATATACAATTTTAATATCCAGCATACACTACATTGTATACACTTTCAACATACCCTACATTGGATTGGAAATACCATGGGAATAAATACAACCATATTGATATCACCTTTTGACAATTTGTATCTATAGCACACTCAGTAAAACACTTGAGGCAATCACTCTCATATGCACCCCCATTTCTGGAATGGGAAACGTTTCCCAACATGCTTCTCTCGAGAATTGTATACACTTCTAATCTTCAGCATACCCTAAGGTATATTGGAAATACCATGGGAATAACTAAAACTATATTGACAAGGTATATTGTAAATACCATGGGAATAACTAAAACCATATTCATATTTCCTTTTGACCATTTATATATATATCACTTATGTTTGTTGAGGAAATCAACCATACATAGAACAGTATAGACCCATCTAAATCCGGGTTCAAGGATCAAATCTGCAAACCTTTCACCACTAAACTACAACACACATCCCTCTCACCACTATGCCACAGCACATTGATGCATGCATTCTTTTTTTTTATGAGACGGACTAACACTTCTCTCTCACCATATGGTGCAACACACTGATGCAACTTAGCATATCAGAGGGGACAGATGGTTGTACAGTGGTCCAGACATGTTACTTAGCATTTACCCGCACAGGGTCACCCTTCCATGCCAAGCTTTGATATGAGCCCATTGGGACAGTTGCCTAATCTTGCTTTGATTGAGACTATCGCAGAGTATTGTTGGTTTACTATTTGTGCCCGGATTCAGCAGAGATCCAGTTCAAAGACAGCCTCAGCAGCAGGTATATGGTGCTGCAAGTATTGCATTTGATGTATATTGCTCATGATTGTTGCTTAGACTTGTTTATACATGATAGTACACTAACTCTACATATGATGATTGATTTGGTGATCTAGCTATTGTTATGATATGTGATTGGGCCCTTGGTGATGTCAGTCCACCCTTTCCTCGTAGGCTCCTGTATATGCACACTAGGTTACACCCCTACTCTTGGTATAGACTTGGTCATTTAGTCCCCCTAGGCAGCTAACCTTGAGGATCCCTTTCCTCACTGATCTCTGAGTATGCCATGATTCCCTGTCTATTTTGCCTCGGCTCTTTAGTGTGTGAGATGCACTCTCAAACCTGGGATTTGCTCCTGTCGGTTGCCCCCGATGTTGCAATGCAGTTAGGATTGTGTAGCCTCACCAGGTGTTCCCCATTGGTCATCGAAGCATGTATTGCTCACCCCCATTACTTTGCAGTATGAGCACCATGATTATATCTATTGAGATACGTATGTAGCCCAAAAGGGCCTTGATGTAAATTGAAGAAATGAAGAAATGTAAAGCAAGCCAAAAAGGCTTTTTGTAAATGTAAATCTAGCCAAAAAAGGGCTAAGTATGAAATTCATTGTAAAATCCATGCAATGTGTTTGTAAACACACATGGACACAGGTCAGCCGTACATTTCAGCATTTGTAGTGGTTATTTCCTCACCTAGTCCTTCAGGGCAAGGAGGTGAGAGGGAGCAAGGGACAAGCTCAAGATTGCCTCCTAAAATCTCAAGTTACGGTTTGCCGGACACCCAGTTTGGCGGCTCTAGAAAAGAACCTCACAGAGTCTTCGGGCACGGATGTGAGTTTTGAGATACTTGTTAGATGATCAGTGGCGGTTTCCTTGCACTATACCTATTTGTGAGGCGCCGCCCTTCCCCGTGTTTTGTCATGGTATGCTTATCTCAGTGGACCCCGCTTTCCCGAGTTATCCAAAAGGTCACATGATCTCTATCCTTGCCATCCCTCATCCTTCACCTTGTATTCCACATCACCCAAAATCAGCTAGGTGGTCAAGTCTATAGGTTGTGCATAGCAGTTGAGTCTTTTGGATGTGGTGGGCCCACCTCACCTGGGGCCTTGTATTTTTCCGAGATTTAATGCAATTTTTTATCACCATATTATTGTCATATTGTTTAGTAATGTACTAACTTGTATAAGGAATCCTTTCACTTCATGATTACATACATGTATTCAGCTAGCACCATTGTTGACTAGACTTGACTTGGTCAAACTAGGTTGACCAGGCCAAAAATGGGCGCGAAAAAATGTTGTGACTAGAATTTCAATTTTGGACAATTATTATCTACGAGGGACCCATATGAGCCTCCAAGTGACAGAATGCAAAAAGATCGAGGCGTTTGTGAGATTTGTAATTATTATTGGTCATTAATGACCTGTTTTAATAAAAAATCATGGATTTTGGGCAAATAATGCCTAAGTGATGGATCGGGGTCGTTCGAGTGGTCATTCCTACTATTTTTTAGGGTCTACGATCACATTGCAGCAGACGGTTCGACAATCCGGGCACTCTAGGTGGGTCAAAATCCCAGATTACATCTTCAGCAATAAAATACATGGAAAATCAAAAATTGACAAAGGCAACTATAGCAAAAGGCAAAAATCAATGGCTGGCAAATAAAAGGGTGATTCCTAAGGTAAATTGGTAATGTTTGACATGGTATTTGTACATTGTGGGTCCCTCCATTGGACCAGGTCACTAGATGGGTCGAATTTCCCCATGGGGGTGTTTTTCCTCTTTGGCAAATTCATTTTTGATGGTTTTGTATATGTGGGACCTTGTTGTATTGAGTTGGGGGGATAAAACATCCTATAGACACCCCCCAACCTTGGATTATATGTTGTATGGACCCTACATGGGTCCCCTCTCTCCACTTGTGCGCTCTAGAGGGCAATTTGCACCCCCTCAAGGAGGAATCTCCTCCATTTGATTTGATGATTGGGGATTAAATCCCAGCCCTCCATTTTGAGGGGAAACTAGTTTTGAGAGTGGCCTTTCTCTATAAGAGAAGGCACTCACTCCATTGTTGCCTCTCTTGGCACATTTGTACACTTGAGTTTTTGATGATATAGAGCCATTCTTCCACAGTTTCTTGAGAGTTTATGGATGGATATGTGTTGCTTGACTGATATCTAGTCTTCCTTAGCTTTGTTGAGTTGTTAGTGTATTGTTTCCATCATTTTCTTGGCCAACAATTTGCAGGTGAAGAGCACAGCTGGAGGAGGGCACAGTTTTTGGAGTGGGAACCCCACAACTGCTTATTTCTTCAGAGTATCAACAAAGGGAGTTGTTATTGCCTCGTGCCTTTCAATTTCTTTTATTTTCAGTCATTTTTACTTGCTGGTTTCTCTTGTTATTTGCCGCATACACTGACTTGATCTTGTTTGTGGCGGGTCCTTAGGGCGAATTTGGTCACTGGAAGCTCAAAAAGCAAAGGGAACACGCTGTTGCTCGGCAACTGAGTTTGGAAGGCTAGTCTTCGGCAACCTCGTCCGTCTATTCACTCCCAAGTAGGTCCTTCTTGCTAGTCTCTAGCATTTTAAATCTTATTGTGTGTGTTGAGCAGAAAATTCATATAAAAACCTCTAAAAATACAAAACTTAATTTTCCACCGTTAGAATTAGTTTTCCTTCAAAACCCACTAATGAAATGTGCTTAAACCTCTATATCTTAAGTTTCATTTAATTCCGACCCCGTTTACCCATAGAACTAGGCACTGGTCATCCACTGAATTCGCCCTCCTTGGGCATTTTAGCCATTCACACTGTTGGGTAATTTTCTGGGTTGTGGGTACTCTTGATTCAAGTTTAAAATGTCATTTTACCTTAGGGATTCAAGTATCAGCTGCTGAAATTGATTATAAACGCTAATTTTCCGCTGCCCTAGATCCATTTAACTCATTTATTAACCACTGTCTTGGGCAGTTTCACTTCACTTCTTGCTGGTTTGAATTTCTTTTGTACTAAATCAGCTAGTAATCAATTTACAATTGCTAGAACGTGTGTTTTAATCACTTAATTTACTGCTGCCATGCTTGAGTAGTCATAGTGAGCTTCATTCCCCATAGGCAGATTTGTTTAGTCACTCTTCTAGTCAATTTCCATTTTCTGATTTAGTTTCCAACCTTCTAATCTTCAAAGTATTCATTATTAAACACTCATAATAAGATCTGAGATCATTTCACTTAGTCTATTGTCCAATCCAGAATCTCGATTTTACTAGGCTCGAGGAAATCTCACACTTAGGCATTCACCTTGTGTCTTGCTTTGCTTATCTTTAGGCTTGGGTGTCTGCTTGTTGAGTCTCAACCATCACAGGTTGAGTGGGGTCTCCCCCCTGACTTGGCTACCTGCCTCGTCTGAAGTGACAATAGCCTTGTGGTGTGACTTCCATTCATTGAGCGGAGGACTTGGCCATTGCTTGTTACACCTTCCTAGCTGCACGCCCTCTACCATCCCTGTTGCGACACCTTACTTTAGCTACTAGAGTTTGTGTGATAACAACAATCTCATATCATCATTCAACATTATATTCATCAATGTAGTATCTAATTAAACACATCAACACATTGCACAAGAGACAAGATATGAGCTTTGTAAGTTTTGTATTTATTACAACGGCTACAACCGTGAGGCAATTCAGCACCAACTGAAACAATGAGCACCAACTCATCATCTAGGACCCAGCCTAGGTTTTCTTAGATCCTACTAAGAAAGAGATACAAGACCCTGCTTGTATTGCATGTACATATTTCATTACATTACATCATCACAATCATCACAATCACATCATCACAATCACATCATCCTCATTCTGCCCTTAATTATATTATCATAGATCTGTCCACATCATCCTTCTGTCTATAAACATGTCTTCAATCTGTTCATAGGAAAACCATCATTATGTTGTCAGCACATCTTCATTCTGTCCACCAGAATTATGACATTATCATTCTACTCCATGCATCTCATCAATTACATGTCATCACTGTCATGTCAATATTTAACTCTGCCAATTTGTTAACTCTGTCACAAACATGTCATCACTGCCAGCACATCATCACAATTACATCAACCCTATCTTCCTCATCATGTCTTTAGTTAACCAGTAATTTTTGTTGCCCAATCATTACTCTATTCAAGCACACCATTCTTTTCATAATCAGTTATCAGCAACTCATTCTATCCACCAACATTTATCATGTCACCATAATATCTTGTCCTTGTCAATCTGCCATTTATCAAGGTCTAAACATTAAGGTCTCCTCATTTAACAAGAAGTTATTTATTCTCTGCTATTGCAATGTCATAACTCAGTCACAAACCAGCTACATGGTCATACGACAGAAGAAGCAACCAAGTCTTAAAAATTCACCCAAACCATGTCTCTGTTATCACAAATTTTTACCACATAAAATCAGAGATAAAATGAACCTTCTTCATTGTTGATTTTCTGCTCTTGTGTCTGCTCCTACTGCTGTCCACGAAATTTCTCAGTAAACAGGCCGAAATTTTTCAGAAGAGATAGTCTGAATTTTCTATAGTTGCTTCATAGACCCGAAATTCAAAAAGAAAGAGACTTAAAAAAATATTTCTTCTTACTACGGCTGCTGCCCCAAATCAAAGATGAAAGCAAAAAAAATGTTGTCCACTGTAGTTGCCTGCTACAGTACCCGAAAATCAGAGCTGTACTTCTCCACGAATTCCACAGAGCTCCACCAAATTTTTTCAGCTAAAAATGAAGTTTTAAAGTGTATTTATATAGGTTTAAAAAAAATTAACTTCAAACTGAGCTAACATGGCACATTTATTTTATTTTTATTTTTATTTTTTATTTTAATCTGGAGCCGACTTGTCTTTGAATTTTTATTATTATTATTATTTATAAGTGTTCCTTTTAGGTTGACGGTACTTTCTCCTTTGATACTTGATGATGGTCTTGACATCATGTATGTTAATCACAGTGCCACCACTCAACATAATTGCCATGTCTTTGATTTTCTCCTTGGGAATATTATCACAGCATACTTGGACGGTCTCATGGAACTTCCAGTGTAAGAGCATGTTCTGAACTACACCTCCAAATACTCCACGGACACCAACAGGAACATAGTTCTTATTTCTAAATCAAATCTATCTTAATGCTTGGAGCTGCTCAGGTGTCAATAACTCTGGATCATGTCGAGGTGGGGAAAGCTCAGGTAGCTCATTATCTTCTTCAAGCGTATAGACTGTCCAGCATTGTTTCAAACCCTCACATATCATCAAGTCCATCATCGAGTGGTGTCATGGACAATTAACAACACACAAATGTGTCCATGTGCCATCAAATAACCATGTTTGTGTGTACCAAGTATTTTGTCCATTTCCTTGTTTGCTTGCCATGTCCAAGTCCTCTTCTTCAATTACCTTGTTCATTGCCATGTCACTTGCCCTTGTCATTCTTGCTTGTTTGCTTGCTCACTTTATCTTTGTCATTAATGTTGTCATCAATGACAACTATATTCATCAACCTTTTGACAATTTGTATCTATAGCACACTCAGTAAAACACTTGAGGAAATCACTCTCATATGCACCCCCATTTCTGGGATGGGAAACGTTCCCAACATGCTTCTCGCAAGAATTGTATACACTTCTAATGTTCAACATACCCTAAGGTATATTGGAAATACCATGGGAATAACTGAAACTATATTTATAAGGCATATTGTAAATACCATGGGAATAACTGAAACTATATTTATAAGGCATATTGTAAATACCATGGGAATAACTAAAACCATATTCATGTTTCCTTTTGACTATTTGTATATATAACACCTATGTTTGTTGAGGAAATCAACCATACATAGAACAATATAGACCCATCTAACTCCGGGTTCAGGGATCAAATCTGCAAACCTTTCACCACTAAACTACAACACACATCCCTCCAACCACTATGCCACAACACATTGATGCATGCATTCTTTTTTTTATGAGACGGACTAACACTTCCCTCTCACCATATGGTGCAACACACTGATGCAATTTTCATACAAACAGACACTTACTTAACACCACCATGCTACAGCAGTATGGTGCATGGATTCTTATTTTTTAGTTTATATTTTTATTATTTTTATTTTTTATTTTTTAAAATTTTATTAACTCTCTCTCAATATTGCAACTCTGTGTTAGTTCAACACTAAAATATTCATAAATGTTTCTATAGCCCCATTCCCGTAACTTCATTGCAATAACTGTATTATAACCACAGGTTCAATTTTGGATAACCAAAGATAAAACTATGAGAAACAAATATTTAGACAATACACCATGCAAATACAATACTGAGAAATAATCGTAGGTAAGGTCAAGAAGTATGGTTTCTTCATTGGTTGCTGCAGTGGGTGCCGTAGATTTACCTCTATTTCCTTGGCCTCCACATCTACGATTTGGGTCAGCATTAGCCCACTCATCACAATCAGAATCTTAATCTACCCTCAACCTCCAAACCTCCAGCTCCACCACACCATGCCCATGAGGTGGACCCTGATTGTGTGGCTATCACATATCCAGAAGGTTATTAATGCAACGGTTATGAAATGAAAACCCGACAGACATGGTTTATTAACATGTTGCCATGCTATGCACCAGCTTAAGTGTTGTTAACTTAAGTGTGAAGGTGAAGGGGACGGTGACCATTTTACCGCGGGTTTGGCTATTTCTTCTCTAATTTACCCCACTTTCGTTTCCTTGTTTTATCGGGTCTTCTTTCACAGGCTTGAGATGGATCCAACATGCTATCCATGCAAGCCCTTGGCTTGTTATGCAATATTTTAGCAGGGCTTGCAATTTCTTTAACCGGACATGGAAAAATGAACCTGGCATAAACCTGTACAACATCTTTGGGAAACTGGAAAGAGAAGGAGAGCCAATTTGGGATCTCGCTTATTGTACCTCAGTAGCAAGGTTGTTTCTCGTTGTAGTTTGTGGCAATGATTTCTAGGTGTGTAATCCCTTAAGGAGACAGTGGTTGTCACTTCCAAGCTTGATCTTCCATGTGAAAATTATTTAACTAATCGTAAAGTTGTGGCAAATCATATATCAAAAGCTAGAGCATCTTAATAAAGATGCATATTGTCATTGCCCAACCAAAAGAAGGGCAAGGGTCGAAAATCATCAACCGAGAGGTGAAATAAGGCCGCCTTTAATAATTGTACCTCATAGTGTGTTCGGGTAGGCTAACCAATAATGAACGGAGAGGTAAAGCTGCCCGCCTTTAATGACCATGCCTTGAGAGTGGGTTTGAGGAGGTTGATCGATATTATTGATGAGAAATAACCACACAATAAGACATGATTACTAAGGGCCAATTGGATGTAAGTATGTACTAATCATTATTTTATAAATTCCTATCAACTAATAATTCGCAATTCAAGAAAAGTAGGTTTGTTTTTTCCTACCAAGCACGCAAGTTGCCGGAGAAAATAAAAGAGACATTTGTCGGGTTTATTCATTATATTCTTCGGACACGTTGCACATGCAAAACTCGACAATGTTGTCTAGCCAGACATATTTAGCCATCCATTTATTTTGAAATTTTATGGAACCAAGTATGTAGCATTTACAATTTTCTGTGGACCTTAGCGGCAGTTTTTTTTTTTTAATTGATAAAGATAATTTGCATTTTTATTTACGATATTGATAAATATTGATATCTATTTATTGTGCAATAAAAACTAAAGTTTTTTTTAATTAAAGTGTTATAATTATTGAATGTAGTTTATAGGAGACACTTCAAACTGGAAGGTAAAAAAAAAAACTGAAGGCAGAGTTCAGTACTAATATTGATGATTTATGAATATTATGTATGAGTAAGACTGTGTTTCCATATCCAATGTGTAGGTAGAAAACCATTAGATGTTATATGTATCACATAACACACATAATTCATGAAATCTTTTATCATGATGATCAGAAAACAGAACCGACACTTTACTTCTTGAAACTGTGGACAACGACTTCACCTATATTTTATCTCATTACTGCCTTGCTAACATCAATACCCCTTTCTCACCCAGGATCGACCCCGAGACCCCGTCCGATTTGGCGTCCTCACCCACCATTGGGCGCCGGTTTAACTAGCATGTGAAAAAAAACATCAATACCTCTATTTTCACAAAACACGATGCAATATTTTGAATTGTCTTAGGTTTGCTGACCTGAAGCACTATTAAGAAATAAATACTTACTGTGTATGCAGGTTTATTGTTACCTTATGCGTTTGCAAAAATATATGAAATAGATTACCTAATAGATGTAATATAGATTACATCCAAATTGTTAATTATAAAGGTCATCTTATCTATTTATTAATACTTTTTATATTACATGATTCCATTGAAATAAATATTTTGAGGAATACTCACCACAAAAGTAAATTTAGATTTTATATAAATGTAAAATTCTTTTTTTTTAAATCACGACATTATAAATGGATTTGTATTATCTTCATAGAAATTCATAATATAATATAATAAAATCTATTGCAAGATTAGGTAATATATGCAACCTAAAACACAATCTAATATATGTAATTTTATTTTTATTTTTAAGTGGAGAGAGAAAAAAATAATTTATCAATAATGAAAAGGTTATTGATATAAATATACAAATTATAATATGAATGCATCACCTAATAGTTCCATGACTAAGTGAATTATGGAGTTACAAAATTTCTTGCAATTATAACTTATTTATCATGATGGAGTAAACGTGACAAACCAGGCTAGGTGTGAAATTTTTTATTTTATTTTGGTAAGGAAAGTATGACTATAATCCTGAATCAAAAAGATGTTGGAGTATAATTTGCCATGAATAATGAGTGGGAGTTGAATGATAATGCCAAGTTGAGGGCATGACATCTATGAGTAGGTGTATCTATATATGTGTTATATTCAACCACTTATGTATTTAGCATGTATATATGTATTTTTTATGATGATGATGTTATGAGGGATTAAGTTTGATGTTCTTGATGATTATAGGGTTTATGTTTGAGATGAGGCATGCTAGTTTAGATTTTTATGAGGGCATTGAAATGATGATATACTGAAAATATAATTAGTTTGTGTTCTACTCTCAATTGATTCATGTTGTCTATGATATTTATTATGTTGTGTTTGCATAAGACTTGTCCCATCATAAGGAAAGAGTAATGGATCATGATGATGATTTGTAACTGCATATAGTTGGTAACATTTTTACTTCTTCATACATTATGCACTTGATATACTATATCGAGGAACAATGTTTGTATGCATATAGTTGGTAACATTTTTACTTCTTCATACATTATGCACTTGATATACTATATCAAGGAACAATGTTTGTATTTTGCTTCATTGATTGATACTATACTTGTCATTATGTAAGATGCTTGATTAGCATGTGGTATTGTGTAGAATTAATCCATAATGGCAACATGTGGTTTTGCATGCAAATTTCTAGTATTTATGATGAATTAAAGGATGGTTAGGCAATGCTATGAAATTTAGTCATGATCATGAGGACATATTTTATTGCGATATGAGATGGTTTATGGTAACCTGTATCACTTAAATTGTTGAGTAAAGGGAAAGTGAAGCAACATTGGCACTTGATTGTTGATATGATTAAGAAGTGATGGGGTATTGTATATGGACTTGTTTCATGATGATTTATGACTCACAATATGATTGTGAGTGGAAATGTTGCGGGAATTCCACTCAAGCGGCCTTTGAGGCCAGGTCATTCTAGAAACCACAATCTCGTGCGAGCCCATTACTATGAGAGGGTATGGACTGGGGACAAACTCACTCAGCAATACCTTGTCAGCTATGGTTATGATGCCTAGTTGACCAAAATCCAGTGCGGCCTATGAGGTGACCAGAGGAGACCAAAATCTAGTGCGGTCGATGAGGCCTAATACCGGAAGCCCACGGCTTGCATAGCCGTAGAGGGAGGTATATGGAGGACTTCCAATGCCTGGGGTTGGTTGCCTTGGAGGGATATGGAGGGAGTCAGGGCCAACCTTTCGAGATGCCTGGTTGACCAAAATCCGATAAGGCCGATGAGGTAACCAGATGTGACCAAAATCTGGTGCAGTCGAGGTCAAAATAGATACCGGAAGTCGACCAAAATCCGGTGCGGCCGATGAGGTCCATAGATTGGTTTAGCAATTATGCTAACTGTCAAGCTTATGATGCCTACTGTACTATCCATAGATAGGTTACAGTAGAGGGCTCGTGCCATGGCGAGTAGGACCACCTAGAGTGTTGGTGTGGAGGGTTATGGAGGTTGCTCTGGAGGTATGATTCTCAGGGAGAGGGTGAGTAAGGAATGAGGAAGTTTTGGGGGAGATGTGTTATGTCTTTCTACTTCATTAAGTTGGTTTTGATTTATTGTTTATGTCATGTTTATGAAGTGTATTGTGAAGTTAATGCATAATTTGTATGAATGGTTGCATATTAGAACCTAGGTAATTAAACAAGAGCATGTAGCAAATAGGGTGTTGAATGTATTAGTGAAGGAGGAAAATTCTTGCATGCTGACCATATGCAAGAGTTTTCATCTTCACAATAGTATTAAATATATATAATTCATTGATTGAATGAGTATTGCAGTACGTTGTGTATGATGTTATTCTATGTTATGAACCTATCTTTGTGGGGAAAATAACTTCACCTAAAATTGATTAAGATTAGTTAAGTAACAAGGAAATATTAATAAAGTGTATATTACTTAAAATAAGAAATTAAAAAATAATAATAATAAAGTTTAATTAACAAATAAAAATTAATTATGTTAATTAAATATGATTAGGAAAATAATGTGCATGAAAGCCATTTGGAACTCATGCATAATACACTCTAATTATATTAATATTAGAAAATTATGCATAAATAGAGGAATTGGGCTAAGGGCACCTTTTTTTCATGCTCTTGTTCTTTGTTGGGAGGTTTCTGGTTTGAGTTGTTGAGTCTTGCTACATTTTTTAGAGGGTTCTATGGGCGTGGTGTGGTGGAGATAGAGGTTTGGAGGTTGAGGGTAGAATAAGATTTTGATTGTGATGAGTGGGTTGGCTTGGTATTGCTGAGTGAGGGGTCGGGGGCTCTCAATATTGGATTGAGGGGTTGGTTGGGAGGAGAGTGGTCCCCAACATGTGTTTTTTTGTGTTGTTGATGCTCTTGGTCGGCCTATTTCTTTGGTTCAACCTGTAAGTCTTTATTGATAGTTAGGTATGTTTCTTTTATTATCCCGTTAGTTTTTTTTTTGGTTTCATGGTTTTAAATGTGTCTGGTTATGATTATAAATATTGTTGTATAAATAATGATTAAGTGATAAATTATGATTGTTACATAAGTGTTAATTTAGCATGCATAATTTAATTTTAATCTACTTAATTTTCATAATTAAGTTTATCTCTATACTTATTGAGGTTGGTCCTCACACCTAGTGCATGTCCATACGACTTATTATTGATGGCTAGCATGTTAAAATATATAGACACTTAGGCTTTAATAATCTCCCAAGGTTCAACCGCCAAGGTAAATACTCCAGCTTTGGAGGTGTGAGTGAAAAACTCAGGAATTATACGCCACTGAAGCACAATGCATAATTCCTAAGGAAAAAAAAACTCTAGAGTATCCCCTTGATAGTTAAACCTAAGGTAGGCCAAGCCTTTTAAAAATTGACCATGCTTAGACCAACTTATTACAATTCCCCCATGGGGTTCTAGACATGCAATTATTACAAAGAGGCCAAAATTGGCCCTGACAAAGACTTCTAAACTTCAGAACACTGATGATGAACACTTGACATGTTCATGAAACTGGCGGCTCACAAGAAGTCTAACTATGGTACAAAATAGTTGGTAACATATCCTAGACTCATTAACAACATTAAGCAAACTGTATTCAACCAGTACAAGATACAGAGTTAGGTCTTTAAGCATTCCCTTTTCCTTTCAGAAATAATTTCCAAAATAGATGACATTCATAAATTAAATCTTTCATTGCTAAAATATATAGAACTCAGTAACAATATAAATGACACTCATATATATATCTGGTCTGCAACAATTTTTATAGGTCAACAGTTGGAATAGCCACATTCCACCAGCCTTAGACTTTGAGTAGCCAAGCTACTTGCTCAAATGTCACCCAAGCATGAACTATGACTCCAGGAGGATTAACACATTTGTTCTCCAACCAATACAATGTCTCTACTTGATTCTTAACATTGCAACAGTATCACTTAGGTTAACTTCAGTGGAAAACTATTCTCAGAAGTTTGCTTAACACTTTACACAGTGCTCCCACAGCAAAACTTCAGTTCCCTTGCATACTAGGAAGTGTCCTGCCTTCCCCCTCCCCCCCCCTTCACACACACACACACACACACACACACACACACACACATATATATCATTTTTCGAGGTCTTAGCAAGAAAGGCTTCCTCCCTCCTTGGGAAATTAGCAATTGCTAAGGCTTCCTCCCTCCTTGGGAAATTAACAGTTTTGGATTCTCCCCTATATTTCAGAGGGTTAGTTCAAGGATATACCCTCTTGAAACTTGTTTTTAAGATCCCCTGGCAGATTTGTGTTCCCCACTTTTGGAGTCATAAACATCTCATTTAACATGGCCATTCCAACTGCTCTCTTTTAAATTAATAATGTCTAAAAATTGTCTCTTACATCTATCCTTCCTCAGGAACAAGTGGAAGCATAAATATTACACATGTTCAAAAATAAAACAATAAAATATTTCTGTCTAAAACATAATCCGAATTTATCTTAAGCCAGAAAACACAAAAAAAACATTGGGATATTACATAAATCAACTCTTACAAAGCAAGAATCACAAAGTCCAAAATGTTATTTATGCTCGATGGTTGATCAAGATATAATCATTATTGGTCGCTGCAAAAGAAAAATATATAAAACAACAATTTCAAACCGATGGGGAACATATACCTTTTGGATTAATCAAAAGGCTTGCACCATATATATGGACCACCGATTTTCAAAGAAGAGGGAAGATCATATTGAATACTTAATGTATACTTGGTGTCATGTGGTGCCATGTGGGAAGAATATATTTGGTGTAATCAAAAGGCTTTTATCATATATATGGACCACCGATTTTCAAAGAAGAGGGAAGATCATATTGAATACTTAATGTATATTTGGTGTCATGTGGTGCCATGTGGGAAGAATATATTTGGTGTAATAGGGTAAAGCCTGTTTAGCATATTATGTTTAGGGATTGTACGCAAATTACCGTGTTCTCACTCCATGAACAAGAAATAAGGCTAGTATTCTTTGATAAGATGAATTTGTGAGAGTTAAAAAGAACAAAAGAGGTGATAAAATTTCAAGGATACTTAGTCTGCAGGCATATATGGAATCTATTATTTTTGCACCAATGTTTCCAACTCTAAGTCCAAATTTTTATAATAAATCATAACATATTTATCTGCTTTAAATGACACTTTACTACAATTTAAGTGTAAAAAATAATAGAAGACAAACAATAAGAACCCTGCTGCAAAGTAATTAATATTGTATATGTTGACATATACACCGGTGAATCTGATGTTACCAATCCAACAACACATATCCCAACATATACAACATTAATTGCTTTACTACAATTTAAGTGTAAAAAACAATAGAAGACAAACACTAAGAACCCTGCCGCAAAGTAATTAATGTTGTATATGTTGACATATACACCGGTGAATCTGATGTTACCAATCCAACAATAGATATCCCAACATATACAACATTAATTGCTTTACTGCAAGATGCTTATTATTTGTTAGAGAGAAAAGGACAAGATGTCAATTATGAAAAGAGATTTTAAAAATAAAAAGAAGAGAAGGCAAATAATAAGCATCCTGCAACAAAGCTATTAATGTTATATATATTGACATATACACCATTGGATTTGAAATTATTTCAAATACAACAATATATATTCCAACATATACAACATTAATTACTTTACTGCAAGATGCTTATTATTTGCTGAGAAAAAAGAGAAAATATCAATTATCAAGACAGATTTTAAAAATTATAACCTCGATATTATCTATCTAAATATCTAAATGTAAGAAGAGAAACTTAAAAAAGCATATTTATTCTCTAGATGTGAGAAGAGAAAATTAGAAAGGCATACGTTTTGGTCAATGTCAAGGTCATATCGCATTTTTTACCATATATCTTAGCATACTATCGAAAGTACGCTACGCTATCTACATGTGAAGATGATGTTGAGCTAATAGTAGTTGAGTGAAAGGTGGCTAGCTGGTTCATGAAGTTGACGGGGTGTAATCTTTCTCAAGGTGATTAAATAACAAGGTCTTTGTAGACGTATTAATAGAATAGAGGAATTGGTCTCCAAGCAGGGTATTTAGGAAGATATTTTTGTTAAATGTGATGATGATCTACTATATTCCACAAAGGATCCTAAATACATATATATCATTAAATGCACAAGGATCTTAAATACACATATATCATTAATTGCCTAAGAGAAGGAGAATGTTTGAATCATTCCACTAAAAAAAGAAGACGACTTAGCATATTATCTCAAGTACGCTACGATATCTACATGTGAAGATGATGTTGAGCTAATAGTTGTTGAGTGAAAGGTGGCTAGCTGGTTTCATGAAGTTGACGTGGTGTAATCTTTTTCAAGGTGATTAAATGACAAGGTCTTTGTAGACTTATTAATAGAATAGAGAAATTGGTCTCCAAGCAGGGTATTTAGGAAGATATTTTTGTTAAATGTGATGATGATCTACTATATTCTAGAAAGGATCCTAAATACATATATATCATTAAATGCACAAGGATCTTAAATACACATATATCATTAATTGCCTAAGAGAAGGTGAATGTTTGAATCATTCCACTAAAAAAAGAAGACGATCAAATCTAAGGGTATGCTCATTTTAGTTGCTAATTGCATTGAGACAAGTTGCATTTTACAACTCGGTATTGAAGAGGGTTTTTAAGTTGCTAATTGCATTGAGACAAGTTGCATTTTACAAATCGGCATTGAGGAGTGAAGAGGGTATGTTCATTTTAGTTGTTAATTGCATCGAGACAAGTGAATTGCATTTTACAACTCAGAATTGAAGATATTATAGTGTTGAATTGCATTTTACAACTCAGTATTGAAGATATTATAGTGTCCATCCCAGTTGTTCTCACATCGAGATATGTATATCAAAACTGTGTAATATTTTATATGAAACTAAAATAAAAATAATATATATTTATATATATTAATGAAATCATATCAAGATTGATAAGATTGTAAGATCCATGCCATTTTTCTGTCTATAATGCTGAAAAGTCCACACAATATAATATTTTAAATACAAAACTGAAATAAAAATGAATTCTAAAGTCAAAGAGCTTTATAAGGTGCTCTCGATGTGCCCACATCTTTTCTTTGGCATTATTTTACTGTTATATATATATGAAATAATATAGAAATTAAATTAAATACAATGATGGCAATGATTTGTGATATTGATTTCAGAGTTGATCTTCTCATTGAAATTATGGCAGTGATTTGTGTATTGATTTCAGAGTTGATCTTCTTATTGAAATCAATGCACTATAATTTATCCAAGTAACCAAGTAAGATACAACTGGGAAAATAACTATAAGATTAGATGTATAAATTTCAGTGTTTGTAAAATTGATGTCATACTTAGAGGTTTTTTGTTTCACAAATTTCAGTGTTTGTAAAATTGATGTCATACTAGGTTTTTTGTTTCAATGCTTTTACTATGATGCTTTTACTATGATGCTTTGATTTCAGTTTTTTGTTTCAATGCTTTTAATATGATGCTTTGATTTCAGTTTTTTGTTTCAATGCTTTTACTATGATGCTTTGATTTCAGTGTTTATAAAATCAATAATTTCATTCAAGGTTTTCGATGCATTGCTCTCAATATAGTGCATTGATTTTAGTATTAACCGATCCAATAAAATTGACTATTGAGGAAGTAAGAAGACAAACACTATATCATGTTAGGTGGCATAGACAGAAGTTAGAAGATATCAAAGATGAACAAAAGGAAAAGCAAAGAAAGACAGAAAAAAGTAAACAACAAAGAGCACAATGGCAAATTCAATCACAACAAAAGATAGCTAACCAACTGCAAGAAGAGAGGCATTACGCCTATTCATCAAATTGTTCCTATCATACCTATTGAAAGAGATAGCACCCCTCATTTTGCATGGGTTTCCATTCGTGATTTGCATCACAATTTCAGTGGGGTCTCATGTTCACGAACACTTTATCGTTTGGTGGATTGATTTGGATGACTTGATTTATCATGGGTGGATGGCTTAATATGATGCCTTGGATTCTAGATTGGTAGCTCTTTGCTTCATGTAGATGATGCCCTATGATAGGGATCTTCATTACATGGTTTTATGCTTGAATATGATGTTAGGTTTGATTACTACTTCATGAGGCTTTGGGAGTGCCCTAACTCATTTCTTTATCTAATGTAATGATGACTATGGATAATTTGTGATCTCATTTCTGTCTATGCATTGTGGTGATTCTTCTCTTGTATATGGATGGAGCTTTATTACCCCTCATCAATTATTTGGATGATTAAAGAGAAAATCTGGGCACATTCCAGGTCAACCTGGGCATAAGAAGTAGCATGAGGGCTCTGGGCATGCTAATGCAGTCTTACACGTATCCACATTTTGGCACCCTCTAGATGTGTCAAATCTCCTTAACATTTTGGGTGTTTCTGTTAATGTTGTACAGAGGTCACTACAGATCTTCCCACCATCTTGACGCATGTCTTCTAAATATAATCTATACAAACTTAACTCACTTGGGGTCCTTGACATAATTGTTGTTGTTGTCGAAGTACTACTGCATATCCCCAATCTAGTCTATCAACTCATCTGGATTTGAACTTCCAAAATACATAGGGGTATTTCACTGCCGCTTTACTCCCAAACTCATCTTGGCTTCTGTCATCCTCTCTTATTATAGTTTATCTCTACGACCAAATATTAACAGAGGTCACTACTCGCTTTGGATACCCTAAGATCTCAATGATTTGAGTCTCTATAATCCAATAATGCAATAAAGACTTCAGACAAAAATACTACCAAATCTCTTAACACTTCAAAGAATAAAATAGCAAACACGCTAATGAACTCACAATATACCCTGGAAACCTCAATGGGGAAAACCAGCTCAGAAGGGGGATTTCTTCTTTCTCAATCCCAAAGCAAGGTAAGAATAAGATAGGTATTGTTAACACACAACTTGTAGTTGCCCAAAAAGGTGATCCTATCCAGGACGATAGAGGTGTTGGGAAATTAAAGAGCTGACTTAAGAGGGCCACGATTCCCAAGGATAAATGGTTGTCACGTAAATCAAGGCACTCTTCAATTTAGATCTACTGGATGCAAGATCAAGAGGGAGACCCTAGCTAGGCTATAGAAGGCTCACGAACCTACTCTAGACTCTCTAGGGAAACGTGAAATGAGAAAGAGAGAGGGATCTATTAGGATATTCCTATACTCCATCCTAGTCCCACCAGTATTTTGATCATTTACATTTTCAGTCATGCCTGCAACTTTAGGGTTTGTATGCATTCTAGGGTTTGCATGCATCCCAGTCATTAGTCCAGCACCTAGCCCTCAGTTAGCCAGCCCCAAGGAGCTTCTCACTATTCATTTTTATCCCTCCAGTTGCTTAATGTGCCCTTCTTCCTTGATTTTAGGGAGCAACTCGCCCTTCTTCACCTACCAGTCTAGTTATCACTCAGTTACAGTCAGTTACAGTCAATTACACTTAGTTACAATCAGTTACACTCAGTTACACTTAGTTACATTGAGTTACACTTAGTTACACCTACCAGAGTTAGTTTGACTGATGGTTGACAGTTACTTGAGCATTGATGACTCCACTGATGATGATGAAGACTTCCAGTTGCACTCCGATGATCATGAGGACACCTAGTTGTGCTCTGATGACACTCTATTGATCTTATAATCACTCTGAGAGGCTAATTCGAATTGCCACCTTAGGCATTCGAATACTTTCTACCATTGTACTATTTATTTGTCCATACTGTGATTAATTAATTAGTGTGTGTGAAGTATTATTGCTTCTATCTGAGTTCTACTGTACCATATTATTCTGTTGTTCATTATACTGTATTGTTCACTCTTCTTCTATTTTCCTGCTTAATCATAATTACTCTTGTGAGGTGCACATCATCTCTTAAATCTGCTGTGAGGATTTCCACATGGTATTAGAGCATGTTGAGAGTATTGTTTATCTCCATTCTTGAGAGTTTTTTGCAGGTTATTACCAAGATTTCGAGTGCAGCAGTTGCAGCAGTTTCTGCATTTTTGTAGCAGTAGCAGTTATTCTATATTGTTTTTGCAGGTCCTCTACAGCTTCTATGTATTCATCAGGAATTGCTCCTCTTGATCCACTCAACTATGATGAATGGAAACCAAGAATGATAGCAGACTTGAAGATCCATGATCTTTTTTATTGTTATTTTGAAAGAGAGTTCGAATCCCCTGAAGAGAAGATTGACTGGTTAAATAAAAGTGACATGCACTTTCAAGCAATAATGTTTTCTTTGTTTGCACGCCAGAGATTCCAATTCAAATACCGTAATGGTGTTGAAACTCCAAAGGAGTTATGGACTCCAAAAGAGATATGGGCTCACCTGGATGGAAAATTTGGCAGAGAGAATGAAGGACTTGGTCCCAACCCATTCGAAAGAAAACAAAGTGATGCATTCGCTCCTCTTGATGGTCTCTTAGATCATGCACCAGTATCATCTCATAATGAAGTTGTTGACAAAGAACTTGCAGATTCTACACTCATGCTCAAACTTTCTTCTCTTTCTGTGCCAGCTCACACTCTAGATATTGCAGAAGGTCCTAAATCCTCTCTTGCACCAGAGTTTGTTGGTTTGCATCATGATCACATGATTATTTCGGAGGTCAAAACAGCTTTTGAAGGTAATGCATTCGCTCCTCTCCAGCTAACTCCTCTTTTATACTACTATATGATCATAATTCCATGCTTTCAGAAGGTCATTGAAGAATATGGCCATTGCCATTCGCTTGGGATAATTTCTCATGCATCTACTGGTTTTGATCTCACCTCTCATGGTTCAAAGGAGATCTCAAGAAACCATGATTCAAGTCTTGGATCTAATTTGGATTCTAAGCAATTACTGCTTGGGATAATTTCTCATGCATATGATAGTTTTGATCTCACCCCTGTTGGTTCAAAGGAGATCTCAAGAAACTGTTTTTTAAGTCTTAAATCTGATTTTGATTTCAAGCAAACATGTAATAGTTATTTTTGGCATAATCTCACCCATGGTGGTTCGAAGGAGAAGACAAAAGACTATATGCACTTTCACAGATTTGATCCTACCTCAGCTGATTCGAATCACAGGTTCAAGGATCATTCTCATACTGTTGGATTTGTTCTCATCACATTCGATCTGAAGAGCAAGTACAAGCACATGCTTTTTAAGGATGATCCACTTCTTCCAAAGAAGAAGATACCTCCAGACATATGACCAAGCATCACACATGCTTGAGTTTGGAGCATTTATTTTTATGTGTGCCTTACAGTCTATTTTTTGAGAAGGGGGTATGTTTCCCATGGAATTTTCCCACTTCCTTGGTTTATTGATTGTTATTATTCATTGTATTGGGTGACCTTTGGTCTTAGTTACTAGGGCCCAGGATGGATTAAGGGGGGGTGTTAGGATATTCCTATACTTCATCCTAGTCCCACCAGTATTTTGATCATTTACATTTTCAATCATGCATGCAACTTTAGGGTTTGCATGCATCCTAGTAATTAGTCCGACACCTAGCCCTCAGTTAGCCAGCCCCCAGGAGCTTCTCACTATTCAGTTTTAGCCCTCCAGTTGCTTAATGTGCCCTTCTTCCTTGATTTTAGGGAGAAACTTGCCCTTCTTCACCTACCAGTCCAGTTGTCACTCAGTTACAGTCAGTTACAGTCAGTTACACTTAGTTACATTGAGTTACACTCAGTTACACCTACCAGAGTTAGTTTGACTGATGGTTGACAGTTACTTGAGCATTGATGACTCCACTAATGATGATGAAGACTTCCAGTTGCGCTCCGATGATCATGAGGACACCTAGTTGTGCTCCGATGACACTCTATTGATCTTATGATCACTCTGAGAGGCTAATTCGAATTGCCACCTTAGGCATTCGAATCTTTTCTACCATTGTACTATTTATTTGTCCATACTGTGATTAATTAATTAGTGTGTGTGAAGTATTATTGCTTCTATTTGAGTTCTACTGTACCATATTATTTTGTTGTTCATTATACTGTATTGTTCACTCTTCTTCTATTTTCCTGCTTAATCATAATTACTCTTGTGAGGTACACATCATCTCTTAGATCTGCTGTGAGGATTTTCACAGGATCAAGAGTAAGTAGATACTAAAATATGTGGACAATGGAGTTAGGGCTAGGTTGAGGAGGCTTATGCAAGGAGTAAATGCTCAACCGAAATATGATTATGCCACTAAGTGATTTAGATGAGTAGATCTAGATAGATCTAATGCCAATCTAAAAGACCCAAGTGGGGCCCACCCTTGATTTAGGCAAAATGAGTGAAATGGGGCCCACTAGGTGAAATTAAGATAGGAAAGGCATTAGAAGGGTGGCTAAATTGCAGATATGAAGTTTGAAAGACAAAATAGCAACACCCAGATGATATATCTGCAAAAAGACTAAAAACCCACAAGTGCGTCCCCCTTGGGAGATGACCAGTGCCTTGGATCGAGGGGTAAATGGAGTCGGATTTCCACCAAAGTTGGTCTCTAAGGTTCTTTAATTAACTAAGAGGTGGATTTTAGTTATTAATCCCAAATTATCGCTAGATCTATCAGATCTATACAACTAGGGTTTTAATCAATGAGGGTTTGAAGTGACCAATGGGTAAAATACATGAAAACCAATACATACCTTGTAGATCTTACCTCAAATGCTTGTGGATGCCAAATACATTGATGATCCTTTCATCTAGTTACAATTCCAAGCAAGATCCAAGTGGTTCCAAGCAAAAACGTCTTAGCCCAAGGAGGAATAGTGTCTTCCTTCACCTGCAAATTCAAACTACCTAAGTTAGATTTGATCCACAGATAAAAGATGAGCTATGCACGGCATATCAAAAGAAATAAATCGATGGACGAAGCACAATTGACAAACTCCCTTCAAGATGAAACGTCATGCCCAAGAGAAGATGGGGGTGTTATCACCTATTTTGTACAAATAGTTGAAACCTCATTGAGCCGCTAGTGTTGGAACACATCAGTGTTCACTTCTAGAGTATCAGGGTTTCATATGAGAATAATTAGCCAATTTTGGCTAGTCAACTTTTGTTTTCGGTCAAAGTGACCATGGCCCCACGGCGTTTGTAATAAGTGTGCTAGTAGGATTTTGAGTGGCTCGGTCCCCCATGACTTGGTTAAGCAACTAAGGTATTCCAGGGAGTTTTTTCCCTTGTCAATTATACTTTGCCTATAGCCGAGCTATAATCAATGAGGTTTTCTCCCACTTCCTCCAAAGCTGGAATGCCCGATTTTGAAAATTTGATCCTTGGGGTTTATTAGAGTCCAACTAGTGTATATAAGCCTACTAGACACTATTAGAATAGACTATGGTCATGTCCTAAGTCACTAGGACCCTCAGAAAAAATTTTGAAAGTTTTTTACTGGGTCCTCCGGTTTGGGTTATTAATTATTTTAATAAATTAATTAAATTAAGCCTATGGTTTAATTAATTAATTTCAATTTGTAATATGTCAGTCATTCGGGGTCCATTTTCAGAGATTGAAGGCTCAAACCTTAAGCCAAAAATCATTCATGAACCCTAGACCAGCTTAGCCTAAGTTTCGGACAATTATTTGGCCTCATAATTAATATTTTCTCAAAAAATAAAAAAATGAGAAATATTAATTGAAATATTCAAAAAATAATAAATTGGAGATAAATCAACTCTCTCCCCCCAAAAAGGCCAAATTGAATAAAGTAAAAGTCAAAAAGTCAAAATGACATGGCAGGAGACATTTAAGATGATTGCAATCAACTCCAGGTCATTCAGTTAGCAATCGGAGCACTAGGAGTGATTTTTAGTCAAGATAGACTATGGTCATGTCCTAAGTCACTAGGACCCTCAGAAAAAATTTCGAAATTTTTTTACCGGGTCCTCTGGTTTTGGGTTTTTAATTATTTTAATAAATTAATTAAATTAAGCCTATGGTTTAATTAATTAATTTCAATTTGTAATATGTTAGTCATCCGGGGTCCATTTTCAAAGATTAAAGGCTCAAACCTTAAGCCAAAAATCATTCATGAACCCCAGACCAGCTTAGCCTAAGTTGCGGACAATTATTTGTCCTCATAAATAATATTTTCTAAAAAAATCAAAAAATGAGAAATATTAATTAAAATATTTAGAAAATAATAAATTGGAGATAAATCTATTCTCTCCAAAAAAAGGCCAAATTGAATAAAGTCAAAGTCAAAATGACATGGCAGGAGACATTTAAGATGATTGCAATCAACTCTAGGTCAGTTCAATTAGCAATCGGAGCACTGGGAGTGATTTTTAGTCAAGATTTTTGGCAATTGTTTATTGGTTGGGTGGATTTCACAAGGATTGGGGGTGGGCGCCTTGCCTAGGTGGAGGCCACCTCACCCCCCTCCTACCTTCCAACACCCAATTAACTCATAAATCAAGCTTATGTGCTCTCTTGACATTAGAAATCTCAAATTACTTGGCTCTCTCTATGCCAGTTCGTTTTAGGGTTTTGATCATTAGTTTTTGTAAAAGAGGAAAGCATTGCCTCCTCATTCTTCATGGTAATTTTGTTGTAAACTTACTCTGCTGAGATTGTAAAAGTTCATAGCTATTGTTACATTCTGGAAATAAAGTTGGCTTTGGAGGTCTATGGAGTGCACTATGTGTTTATGAGCAAATCTTTCCATCATTGAGGTGATACTTTACCATGTTTCATTCATATTATTTCATGCTTAATCATCGTTTAGCTTAGATCTCTTTCTTAAGAGCATAGAACAAATATTTGATGGTCCAAGTTATTTGTTTGTATTAGGCTTGATTAGTTTTAAGAGCACAAATTATAGTCGGTTATACTTGTTTGTCTCTTATTTCGATTTTGTCTAACACTCTAAGCGTGACCTAGTTTGTTTGTATGAGTTGGCATGTGTGCAGGGATCCAAAAGATTGAGTGGAGGTGAACTTGGTTGTCTCTCCCTCCTCTCCATCAACTTCTTTTTTGCTCTAACATTTGTGTTTTCAGGAACCCTGCAAAAGACAAGATCTCAAGGTTGCATTCGAAGCTACAAGTTTGCTTCTCTCCATCAACACAAAACATTTTTCTTTGAACTAGTTGCTTGGTTCCAAAGGCTCACTTCTTCAATCCTCTCTCTCTTTTCTCCTTGATCCCTTTTGCATTTGACTTGCTAGACCTTTTTCCTCTTTCCTAGCTTCGTTTCCTTACCTTGCTAGTCAAATCACCCTTTGTTTTAGCCTCTCCTCCTTGCTTTCGTTTTCCCTTTGCTCTCCTACCCTTTATCCTCTCCACCTTGCTCTCATCCACCTTAGGTTAGCCTTCCCTTTCCCTTATCTTTTCCAAACTTGTTTTCTTCCCTTCTTTCTCTCGTCTCCCTTCAAGCCTTGTCTTCTTCCCTTGCCCCTTCTCGTCCCTCCTTCTCCCAAAGCTCCTTTTGCTAGCTTTCGTTTCCCCTTGGGTTTGCCCCAAGTCTCTTCTCGTCCATCTTCAAGTCTGCCCTAAACACTTCAAAAAACAAAACAAAAGTTAAAGTTAGTAGTTAGATTGGTTAGTAGCTAGTTCATTTCCTTTTTGAAGTTGTACTTAGGCATATTTAGATCTCATACTTTGCATTTTTTTTAGTAGGATCTAGTTTGCATCTAGTTTGTTAGTTGCATTTACATATTAGATCTCATCCTAAAAGTTAAAATCTTGAATCTCTTTAGTTTTATTTGATTGATAGATCTAAGTAGTTTTCATTTATGTTTGATTTTTTTTAAACTAATGCTAAAGGGTACTTTGAGTTGAAACTTTTTTGTAGGTATTTTGAAGGAGAAGAAAAGCTTAAGGAATTTTGAAAACACAAGAAGGTTCTTACCCAAAGGAGAGAATAAAAAAGACCATCAGAATGATCCAAACCAAGAAACTGTTTACACTGTCCTTTTGTAAAAGCTCTTAAGAGCTTCATATTTGTTTTCTAAAGTTTCATTTTCCTATGAAAAGTCCTTTCAAGGGTTTCATTCCCAAAGGAACTTGTAACTCATTAATAAAAAAGGCTAAGTGGGATAAGGCCTCCCATTCTTTTGCTTCTTCTTCCACATTTGGGGAAGAGTGTCTTGTGCATGCTTAGTTAGATTTGTTTCAAGTTTTTAGAGTAATTTTCATTTTTGTACTTAGAGAAAATTTTATTTTAAGTCTTGACCTGAGAAGACTCTTGGGATTTGATCCCAAGTGCCGCATTAACACTGCATGCTGCTTCTCTTTCCCCACCGTGTACGGCATAGGACCAGCTAGCTGGGAGTTTCATGAACGGTGTGCAGAAGTCACTTTGACTTCACTTGCTAGATTAGTCTCTGTTGTGGTAGAACACTAGTTTCATTTTGCAAGTAGTTCATTTCATTTGATACATCATTGTCTCGTTTCATTTTATCATCTTTTGAGCTATCATATGTGTTCTTCGCTTTAGCTACTTCTAGTTTAACAAAGAACCAAAGTCTCTTGAACTTGCAATAACCCAAGTCAAGATCACTCTCTGTCGGAGAGCATTCCCACTGCATATACCTGCATCAAGCATATAGTTTAGTTAAGTCTCTTGAACTTCTGTCTTAAGACGAAGTCAAGAGCGCTCTCTGTCGGAGAGTTGAATTGTGTGCTCTTAATAATTAAAACTTTCCAACTCACATTCCCCCAAATAAAATTTATTTTCGTTGCTATCCATCAGTGAGTATGCTCTGCCAACCATTACGGTTGGAATGGTACCTAGAAAGGTGTTGGATTTGTTAATCTTGAAAGTGATAACATTTAATAAAATCTTTTCCCCACAACCAACGAACCGGCGTTGCCATTTCGAGAAATACTCAGGTAGTGGGCAAAGTTCCTAAACCTGGTGGGGCCGGAATTCACCGTTGTCTTAGACTTCGAGGGTGGTTAAATCATTGGACACATATCCTTGATAACTGGACGGTCTGTCATACCACCAGAGGGGAAGCCACTGAAAGTATACCTTTCTGGTTGGACGCATGCCTTTCTTTTGCTATCCTAATAATCAAGATCACTAAAACTTTCAAGCAACCAAGATAATTTGCACAACGATCTCACCAACATTAATATTGAGACTTGTATTTCAGCATCTCAAGCACTTATTGACTCCATTTGGCACTGGTCTTCAAAACTTATATGCATTACCTTAATTTGGATTATTGGTCATTTATGTCTTGAATCATATTGTGGATGCTACTTAAATTCCAAGTCATCATATTCTATTCATCTTAAATCATTGTGATTTATAATCTGCAACGTGGATTGCTTTATCTTGTGTTTCATTTAAGTAAAACTGTGATCTCATCATTTCAAAACTCCTAAACAACACCCATCCGCATCACTCAACACCCAAAAAAATTTAAAACATAAGAGCCATAGAAACTCTTTGTAGGGACTACCCCCCTTGGCTTCGTTAGGAGTAAGCCTAAACGGAGGAGCTAGGATTCAGGTGACAGTACCTGGCTCATTGCTTGCCCCCAAGGCCACACTTCTCCCACTTTTAGTGAGGAGACAACTTTCAAAATATTTCTGCTGCTGGTGTGCATCTCGGTGGACAACAAGGGGAAACCCCTGCAATCGTCTCTCCAAGCAATTCGCACCCCTGCAAAAGATGAATTCGGCCTCCCTCTGAAGATGTTTAAAACCACCTCTAATGCACTTAGATCTCTAAATAAAAGATGTACAATCATGTATAAGAACATTCATCAAAGCATGAGAAGTAGATCTACAGAATAATATTTTATTCCAAGAGTTCAAGAGTCTAAAGTCTTTACAATGAGGGGGTCTCTTCCTTAAATAGGAATGAGAGAGACCAAAACCCTAACCACTTTATGAATGAGTGGTAGAGATCAAACAATAAAAATAATACAATCGATGACTATGACGAGTCGGAGTGATAACACATGGATCAACTCACTAAGGAGGGGGTGCCCACTGACTAAAGTGGCCCTAAGGGAGTCACACCACATAAAAGATGACTAGGACAACTGTCCGGAGCACATGGTGGGTCTAGGAGGTATTAATGTCCTTCACTAGCATCACCCCATGGCACAATGATAAAAGATATGACTCAATAACATCACAAAGTGACCAAGTGACCAAATTGTGCCCCCCTCAATAGTAGAATAATACATCAAAATAATGCCCTGGAGTGTGTGTGGACCACACTGAATGATGAAAGTTGTGCCGGAAGCTGTGGGATGCATCATGAATGACCTCTGAACAAACCTCATGCCAATTCCTTGCCTCATTTTCCCAAATCGATTTCCTCAATGACCATTTTATTCCATTTTTTATCCTCAGAAAATCACCTGTAAATCAATAAAACGCCTGTAGCTCTCTGCCTGCTGCCCCAAGCACAAATATGACTGTACCAAATTGTTTGGGGGTATGTATATATCGTAATAAAAAGTGGTTGGGACCCATACTCCCTCTGTAGCGCCCTAGGAGAACCAAATAATAATCCAATTGTGCTGCCATGCCTTTTTATAATGGCAAAACTGTAGTAACGTGATAATCTGAGTGAAATATCCTCCGAGAGTGCCTATAAATGAAATATGAGTGTACTAGTGGACTCAAAAGGTCCAAATGCACTAGAGATGAATACTCATACACCCTGTGGCTACCTGGATAATCTATTTGTAGTCTCAACCATTCCCGAACCAATAAAAATAATGGTCTGTAAATAATAATAACTATAAAAATCCGTCAAACCATCAAGTGGAACTTGAAACTGTGCCTATTGCATGGAACCATCAAAGGGACATCAAAGGACCATAAATCATCAACCTCGAATATCACTGGTCCAATTCATTTCAAATCCCGTGGTTGACTTGGTCAAACTATGTTTGACCAGGTAGGTCAAGACTGATCAAAATATGACCCCGGCTAAAAATGCATGATGCTGCAAGTGCAAATGGATATTGTATGCTCTTTTAATCATTCTAATAGAAAGAATTAAAGTAAGGAGCATCATTTCACTGGAATTTAATTAGTAATTACATCAAATATAAGTTTAAATAATCAGAACCTCAAGAATATACTCATTTCACAGATGTGAACATTTTGCTAACAAAGGGTGAGGGTGGTGAGTGCAAGGCTAGGATAAGGGGATGACTTGACTGACTCAACACTGTGATACTTTGGATAAGGGAAAATGAATACACACTTAAGCATATGTTGGATAATAAACACACAGGGAATGGCAGTGTCTCGTAAATGGAGTGAGTTGTTTAGAGAGGTGCTTATTCAACCTTGGCAAATGTCTATAGCTCACATCCAAGCTGAATCCAACTCTGTGAGGATCTTTGCTAGAACCGTCGTAACTAAGTGCACAACTAACCGTAACTTGAGGTTCTAGGGGACACTTAGAATTAATTGTTCCTTACTCCATCTCACATCCCAACCCGTAGGCTCGGTGAGGTATTAATCATTACATTTAATCATGGCCAACAGTCTTTGGATTTAGCATAAATTTAACCACTGCATTTTAGGCCTTTAGGACCCTTTGAATTTTGCATGTCCTTAGAAGCACAACTAATCGCAGCTTGCATCTAGGGTACTTTAACATTTCAATTTCCATAGCCCTCTTTCATTGTGCTGAGAAGCATAGTTTTAATTTGTTTCCATGGGATTGCACAAAAGATAAGATAATAGTTCCCATATGCATGTAATGATGGTAGTACAATTTGCTTCAGGTTTAGCCAACACAACTCAAGCAACTAGGGGGATTATCCACAATCAGGACCAAACATTGGGGCAACCGACTAGAGAGGTCAAGGCATCAAATCCAACTCACCTAATCTCAAGAACCAACACCAACGGGTTCCCCTGGCCCAAAAGGATCAAGGCTTCAGTAAGTTCTGTTTCCAACTCAAAGCTGAGACACAAACTAACAGGGATGCTATCCAACAAAAAGGAAAAAGTGGGGAAGTCCTCCATATCACAGGCTGAGGTGTAAGTCACGGTTAAAACCAAAGATGGGAGAGAATGAATGGATGGGGAAAGTGAAAGGTGATGCCAAAGCTAGCAAGCCATAAATGGTGGGAATGATCATGTCCATACCACTAAGAGGGTAAAACCAATGAGTATAAACAAGAGCTTCTAATTCTGAGTAATTAGACCATTTAGATAATCATTAAGCAACCATGTCCATATAACATATATATATACCGCCAGATCATGACTACTAAATACCAAGTCAAGCTACTATGATGAGAAAAGGAGTGAGATAATCATAACCAATGCACACTATATACCTGCTGGGCCATATACCTGTACCTTCCATCTATATCATCAAAAGTCTCTAGAAACACTACTGCTAAAAACTCTGGGCACTGCACTGCTCTGTATGGAATAAAAATGGTTACCTCGATCATCAAATCTGAGGTCATGAGGCTCAATCTTGGAATAAGGTTCACAATCTCTAATATGGGGCTGCTTTGATAAGTGAGTGATCATCAAAAGGTATCGCTCATCATAGGTTGATCTCATAAAAAAGGTGTAAATGCCTAGCTCAAAAATGTACAAGACTCTACTCTGTAATCATGGTAGCCCGGCTACTATGGATGTGATAACATCTGGCTCTAGCTGGGACAAGTGCTCTAAGGGAGAGAGTGCTTGAGAACCTCAGAAATCTCTAGCCCCCAACACTAACTGCGTCAATCATCAATCCAACACTTGATTGATCTGCTTCATCTTCAAAAGTGTACCTATTCCTGCGCACATGAAAGTAGACACTACCGAACAACATGAATGGTATAAAATAAAATACTAAAATCAAATTCTAATCTAGAACAGAAAATTAAATGTCTTCTATGGAGGCTTGATATACCAAGCTCTGTATATGAGGTAATCTGTATCGATTTCATAAGTTTTGTTCCTAGCAAGTTGACCAATTCCTCTGCTTTAGTCTCCCTAAAGGATCTAATCAAAATCCCGTCTGTCAAGTATGACATTATGAAGTTTTTGGGTTTAAATGCGAATGAAAAAGATAAAGAAAATCCCTACTACTTAAACATTGATGTCACGGGGTTCTTAGGAAAGATGAACATGCCTATTCCTTTCTGTGAAATTTTCAAAATCCCCTCCTTCCATAAGAGAGCTACCACCCATCTAGGAATCCAAACAAGGAAAGAAATGACAAAGCAAGTTTCTAAGGATTCCCCTGTCATGATCCAAAGTGTCTCTGGTGATAACTTTGGGGGGTTGTCGTCCCTTTTATATAGCTTTAGAAGTGAATGGGTTGGTACTACATAACTGCATGTTAGATTCGGGAGCTGAGGTAAACGTTATGCCCCTAAAAGTCATGGAACAACTTGAACTAGTGCCCACAAGGCCTTACTAGAATGTGTGTGGGATGGATTCTAGAACAGTGAAAGCTATTGGGATAATAGAAAATTTGCCTATTAGGTTGGCTTCCTGTTGTGATATTGAACTTTCAATGAATATCCTAGTCTTAGATGTCCCTGATGTCTGGGGAATGTTGTTGTCTAGAGAGTGGTCATCAAGACTAGGTAGAAGTGTGTAGATGGATCTCACATATGCCACAATCCCAGTTGGAAAAGGTTCATCTATAACCTTGTTTAATGAAACACCCATGCAAGGGCATGTAGAGACACCTGAACACTTGTTTACTGAGGCAATGTACTCAAGTGATGAAATTGGAAACTTCATGGTTTTAGAAAATTATTGGGAGGAAGTTAAGAAACATCTTTTCCCAGACACCTGAACACTTTTTTATTGAGGCAATGTACTCAAGTGATGAAATTGGAAACTTCATGGTTTTAGAAAATTATTGGGAGGAAGTGAAGAAACATCCTTTCCCACTTGATCAAATCTGGAAGATGCACTTTGACGAGGCCCATTCCCGACATGGTGTTGGATCGGGGATTGTTTTGACCTCACCATATGGAGAAGAAAATTTGTTTTCTTTTCGCTTGGAGTTTGATTGCACTAATAACGTAACTGAATATGAAGCCTTGCTCCTAGGATTAGAACTCGCTCGGGAAAGAAACATTAAGTCCTTATCTGTCATAGGTGACTCTGACCTCATTGTATCCCAAGTCAAGAATCAGTTTGCTGCCAAGAATAATAGACTTAGAGATTACAGAAATGCAGCTTCGGATACTATTGAATGTTTTGATGCTTTCGGAATTAAAGCAATTCCCCGTGAGCAAAACACTTTGGCTGATGAACTGCCTATCATAGCCAGTACCCTCCAAGCTTTTGAATCTTTAAAGCATAGAAATTGTAAGGTTGAAGTTTTATTCAGACCCTCGGTTCCCGATAATCAAGATTATTGGCAAGTTTTTGAAAATGATGCTCAAATCATCCAATTCCTGACTGCTGCTCAAGCCCCAATGATAAACTTTGAAGATCAAATAAAGAGTAGCTCCATTGAGGGCATGGACATAAGAGATGTAACGTACCCTTCCATCATCAAATGCCGGGAAGGAAACGTTAACAACACACCGGGCTTTTGATAGACTTAGCCCCAATATTTTTACACATAATTTCATAAGAATTTAAACTTCTGTGTGCAGATTCAATTCAATAAAACACAGCGAAATAAACATACTAGTAAGCACATAAACAATAATGCCTGACATATATATATATATATATATATATATATATATATATCACAACAGAGGATGATTCAGCATGTAGAAACTCAATCTTGTTACAATGCCATGCCTAGGTTCCAAATTAAGATAATCAATTCATTTCATTAAACATGGACAATTTATCATATTGCAGAACACAAAATGCAAATAATTTATAATACAGAGAACACTTATCTTGAAGAGTAAATATCCACGACTGGCTACGTGAGGGAAACGTTCCTCCCAACCATAGATCTCTATCCAGCCTATATTCTTTCAGCTGAGAGATCACCCCCGAGCTGGGCCGTGTATCCACTAAGGAGTAACTAGTTGGGCTCACTCACGGCCATGGCTTCGGTCATCAGCTATGCTAAGCCAACACACCGTTGGGTTTATCAAGCATACCAGAAGATAGAGGAGGGTAACGCTAAGCCAGTGAGCTCAACCACAGAGCTACATGCATCTCAAGTGAACTCAACAGTTAGGCACCCACATTACCTACCACATCCAACACAAGGAAGATCCCCTTCTCTGTTACACAGTCCCTCAGGAAACTCTTCCCTCCAGTGCTCTTCAAGATGGGCATAGAAAGGTCTAGCTGCTAATCCTTGAGATCCTAGACTTCACTAGGTTTATCAAGCATACCCAACCCCTGCATAGTCATTTCCAACTCCATTTTTCACCATTCTACTCACCAATAACTCAAATCCGTCACTGGTATTCTGAGCTACAAAAACTGGGTTTTCCTATTGATTTCGGGGTAGCTCATGCTCCCAAATTCGCCCCAAGGGACATAAGAATGGATCCCCCATTGGATTTCACTGTCCAATGCCCAATCTTGACGTTTTTGGCTTCCCAAAACGTGGGTTCTCTCACAGTCGCGATTTCTGGTTCTCTCCCTGCTGGAAACTCGTTTTTATTTCCTTTTGGATGGATAATGATGCTAGCTTCCTTCACCATGGAATGGGGATGAGAATGAAGCAACCTCCCATGAGGTTGAGTGACTTCTTGTACAAGAAAACAGAGCTCATAACTACCCATACGAATTTCTGGGTTGCCCATGCTTCATTGAAGTCATGGGCTGAAATCTCAACCACTTCCTTACAACAGGCATAAATGTCATCTAGGAAAGTCAATGGGTTCTCATAATGACATGTGGCAGCCTAGGGTTTAGTCCCATAGCCCCCTCACCACTCCCTAGTGGATACACATGGCCCCTTCTCATTTGCTGCCTCCATAGCCAGTTTTGGTATTTTATTTCAATATTAAATATTTACATCAATTTACAATATCCCATGGCTTAATAGCACGTGGGTAACAAAATATCAAGCGTGTCTAATTTAAATAAAATCCGAGCATAAACTAGTGGGGACTTGGCCTTGAGCTCCACGCTAGGGAAACATACAACATGTGTATACAATATTTACATTAGAAGCCAATATTTTCAAAGGGTCAAAATTGGGGTATTACAAGAGAAAACACTTTTCCTTTAGAAAAGAACTTCAATAGGCATTATGAATTTAAAGGTAAGAGAGCCGAACCAATTGACGAGGTCATTGAGATCAATATTGGCTCTTCTTGTTCCCCAAAAGTTATTAAGATAGGGAAAAATGCCTCTAAAGAAGAAATAAGGAAAATTGAAGAATTAATTAGAGAATACAAGGATGTCTTTGCTTGGACTTATGATGATTTGAAAACTTATGACCAATCTGTTATTGAACATACTATTCCTCTCAAAGAAGGAGCTAAACCTTACCGTCAAAAGTTGCGTAACGTAAACCCTAAGTTAGCTCCCTTAGTAAAAAAGGAGTTGGAAAAGATGTTGGCAATAGGTATCATTAGGCCAGTCAGACATACAACGTAGGTGTCTAATCCTGTGGTTGTAAGGAAGAAAAGTGGGGAAATTAGGATTTGTATCGACTTTAGGAACCTAAATCAAGCTTCGCTGAAAGATAATTATCCATTACCTAATATGGAAAATTTATTGCAAAGTGTAACGGGGACTAGTGTTTTATTGCTTGATGGTATTTTGGGGTATAACCAAGTGTTGACTAAATTGCCATTGATGCCAACAAGTGTGTGTCGGTGTGTCTTGGTGCCCCTTGAGGAGCCCCTAAGGGTAAGAATTCAGTCAATGTCAAAGGAGACCTTTTGACCCTGTCCAAGCCCAAGTCTAAAGCCCTTGGAGCCCTTTGGACAATGGAAAAATCCCTGAAAACCCTTTTGAGTGTTTAAGTACCCCTAAGTTGTTTCAGTACCACAACCTATGCCCTTGTACCCTAGGAAGTGTCCTTGGTGGGTTGAAGAAGTTGCAAGAGTCCAAATGACCCTTTCAAGTGGTCATTTGCGTTTGATAGAAGTCATGGTACCCTAGGAGAAGCCTAAGCACCCACCACCTTAATGGTTATATGTCTTCACTTGTGGTGACTCTAATGACCTAACAAAATATCCTAAAAATCTTACCCTTGGTCCCTAAGCCTACATTCTACCCTATGGTGTATGCCTTGCTATTAAAACACTAATAACACCCTAATATTGCATAATAATGCCCATTGCACCTTTACACTAACCCTTGAAGCCCTCATGGTGACCCCTAATCATTAAAGCCTTGTCTCCACATTTAATAAGTGCTAAAACATAATTAAAATAATAATTAAGTTGAATGATAAAACATTTTAATAAATTATTCAAACCCTTCATCTCCAACATGTGTTTTTAATAATAAAACAATTTTTAAAATTAATAAAAGTGTTTACCCTCCACCTAGAAGTCGACCTCATTAAAGTATGAAATATTAAAATTCTTTTTAATCTTCAAATGTTTAATTCTACCTTGAAAGTCGGCCCTAAATAGCCCTCCCTCTCACACCTTAACGTGTATTAATACACTAACCTATTGTCACAATAGATGATCCAATGAATGCACTTTGACTAAGCTGAGGAAGAATTCGGAGGAGCAGGCAACATATACGAAATTTAGCAGAGTTTGCTGCAGACCCGAATTTTACAGACAGCACAGATCCGAAATTTAGCAGAGTTTACTAAAGACTCGAATTTTATAGACAGTATTTTGGTTTTTGTGTTGACTGCTAGTTGAAGTAAACAATTCATAGGAGCAGAGAAGAGAACTCATTGAGCAGAACAGTCAACCCTACACCCAAGTTTTTCCACAATATTTTCAATCTGATTTTTATCATTGGTTTCTTCTTCGTTGGATAGTGGACAGAGTTTTAGTGGGAGCAATTTGCAGCCGCAGAAGAAAAGTCTGAATTGGTTTTTCTGCTATTGTTTCAGCAGTGGTTAAGTCTAAGGTTTGACTTAAGCTCTTCTACAGTATGTACACAGTCCATTTTTGTATAATCACCTACAGCAAAGGTATGTTGACATGACATTGTTGTATAGTATTTACATGTAGAGTGGTATAGAATGTAAGTGTGTACGATAGAATGTAAGAGTATAGTAGAGTGTATAGTGGAGTGTGTTACCACCTAAAGTTACACTTTAGTTGGACTTCAGTGAGCCGCCAGTGTTGCACAGTCACTTGTGCTTATTAAAGTTTAGAAGTTCCAAGTTTGGCTTGTTCAGGGCCCCTTTTTTTAATGTTTTGTAGTACATGACCATGCCCCACGGGGTTTGTAATAAGTGTATTAGCATGGTGGTCTTTGAGTGACTCGGTTCCCTAGGACTTGACAACCAAAGAAGGTATTCCAAGGAGTTTTTTCCCTTGTCGATTATGCTTTTCCTTTAGCCGAGTATAATCGGTGAGGTTTTCTCCTGCACCTCCAAAGCTGGAATGCCCAAAGTGGGGGTTAGGCCTTAGGGGGTTATTAGAGCCCATTTTGTAACGTTTATAAACATGCTAGACGCTAGGTTTTTATCGTTTTGACATGTACTAGGTCCCCCTAAAATTTTAGTCAATTTTGAGAAAAATATTTTTTTCGCATTTTTAAGCCATTTTTTAATGGTTTAATTGAAAATTTTCAAATGGTAATAAAAGTGTGATCCGGAGTCAGAATTTGGCACAGAGATGCTCGTTTTCAAGCTCAAAGCATCCTCTTTACCCTGGTACCCAGTTTTCCTATGTTTCGAGCAACCAAAAACTTTCGTGGAGCAGTTTTTCCTATCAGAACTACATTTTGGTACTTTGATGCCAGAAATGCAACAAAATGCACCATTACCAAAAAAGTTAAAATATTTTAAAAATAGAATTTTGGCACATGCCATTTGACATGGCATTAGTCAAATAAGATGAGCGATTATACTAAGGGTTCAAAGCATACAATTTATGGTCTTTTTTAAAGAGTGAAGCATTTAAATCCAAATCCGTATGGATTCTTCACATGTGGGCCAACTCCTTCCACGAATTTGGACATGCTCGAGTTGGCATAAGTTTTGGTGGGCATTTAAAGTAAAAATTAAAAACCATATGATATAAATTATGTTGAATGCTAATAAGTGAAAGGTGTTCGAATTCAAAGGTTGAACGAATGTCTAAAATGCATGCTACACATTTCCTTCATGTGGGCTAACTCTCATCCACACGGCTGCATATTGGATGTGTTTAAGCCTTTGTTGGTCGGTGCCTACCTCTTATGAGGTGGCACAGCCCTTATGGTGCAACTGCCAACTAAATTAGTCAACTGACCCAGCTCATCCATTAAGTGTGAAGCATCACGAGTTTTCCTCACTGGGGCCAGCATTCTCCACACAGCCGGTTCATCTTATTGGATGGAAGCTTTATTTCTGTTTTGGGATAAGCTTTCATTTACACATCCAATCGAAATCAAGTTTCAACTCCTACGTAGCATGGAAACATCATCTTGCTCTCGCCATCCTCATTTCCATGTGTGGGCAGCCTTCACTAATTTAGAAGCTTTCGCTTTCAGCTGTTTTTGTCCAAGTTTGATGGTGCATTGCCATTGGCCATTAAGTTTGCTTGCTCTACAAACTAGGAGCTTTGTCTCCTTAGGGGTTTGCGCCCTAGCTCACTCTCCTTGTGATATATATTGAGGAGCTTGGCTCCATTGTAAAGGATCCGAAGGTAGAACCTCTGCTCATTCATTGTAATATTTTTTCTGAGTTTAATAAAGAAGGCTTTGGAGGCTAGTCTGGTGATTGTCTTTGGTTGGATCTTCATGCTTGTTACATTTGAGGTAAACTGTATCGTGTTGCATAGTTAGTATTGTCGGTATTGTATGTCTTTTTAAAGGGAAGTTATATTTCGTAAGGAATAGTGAGTAATGCTTTATAGGTTGCTTACTTTTGTCTATGATATTAGAATGCTAGAAATAGTATGATTTCTTGTTTGAATCTATTATTTCTCAAGTTTTATGTTGTTCATTTACACATATGCTCTTATCCCCTTGCTAGTTGTTTGCAACTATTTATAGGTAGCTTAAGCTGAAGAGGTCCACGAACATGTTAGATCGTATCTTCATTTAGTAAATTCGAACAAAGTCTTGATCATACCGGTGCATCAGGGAGCTTGAATCCATCGCCCTTTCTTCAAAACGCTCAACCCCCAAGGGTTCCATTCTTCTAATCCAATCTTCTTTAACTATATTCGGTTACGGTTACTTATGTTAGATCATAGTTCTTTCAAAACATAAATTTCTAAAAGAAGATCTAGGTTTACAAGTTTTCCTTTTCAAGCTTGTTTTATTTGTAAAATCTAGAGTTCTTGATAGGAAAAGCTTGTTTGAGTTTAATAGTATATTTGGCATTTTAAGTGCTTTGGTTCACTTGGCTTTTCCAAAAGCAAGCAAAAGATCCTAAGGAAAGTAGCTTTCTAGCTCACTTTCCTTAGTCATTTGATTTCATTTTTGTAGTAGTTAAGTTAGAATTTTTTTTCCATTTTTTGCATCTAAACCGAACATACTCTTAAAGTATGTTTCTGTAGTTTTCAGTAAACTTTTGTTCACTGGAATTTGTACCATTTTATGATAGTCCTACATTTAAAAGTTAACTAAAACTCAATTAAAGACTCAAAAAATTGCCAATAAACTAGTCTTTCACATACTTGTTTAAGTTGGTTTCAGTTTTGCACTTTGTAGTATTATCATAACACTCTTAAAGTGTTTTGATTGACATTTCTAATCAAATTTAGCTCGTTGGTCTATTTCATGTTCTTAGCAGGTTGGAGTTAAAAAAACTCACAGAAAAGACACTTTGAAACTCTCAAAATCACCCTGAGAACTAGCCGTCAAAGCAGTGCTTGCACATCTTATTGTAAACTGTATTGTTCCCTAATGATAAAGGGCAAGCAGTAGTTCTCATAATTCCTTAATTGTAACACAATGAATAAAAAGAGCATAGCAAGCAATTCCAGCGCTTGACCCCAATCCCCCCAAGGGGGGATTCGCACCTTTTTCATTTTTTTTTTATTTTTCGCTTTTTTTTTAGTTTTCTGTTTTAGATTAGTTTTCATTTGAGCAGTAGTAATTAAACAACTCACTCAAGCACAAAATGTCCTCTGAGGACCCGTTTATCATTTTATATGCTTTTGTATTTTATTCAATTATTATTCTGTTCTTAAAATTTAATCCTAAAATTAACCCCCCTTGTTATATGCTTGGGGTTTAGTGTAGATTAATCATCCACTCACACATTTTAATAAAACGAACAATGCCCCAAACCCGGGGTATTCTCTTGACCACTGCAACTTAGTCGGAACAGTTGGCTCAATTAGAAATAGGTGCAAGGTACTTAGTGTTAATAGGACAATCCATTAGAATCCAATCCTAATAACTCAGGAGGTTGCATGGACTAAATCCACAGAGTCAGTAGGTTCTTAAGCCGGTTCATCCTCTCTTGGATGGACACTTGGTAAGGTTGCTAGAGCACTCAGTTTGAAGTTTAGGTTTCTTTTGGGCCAAACCAAGAGTTAACCCACTCCTTAATCCACTCATTTAATAATTATAAAATTTACCAATCGAGACACTGCAATACTTTCACTGAGACTACACAAGCAACCCTACACAGCAGCAATTGCAAGCATTTTTACATTCTCGGCACTGGTCTTTAATTTTCTATGTTTTAAGTTTCAATCATAAATATCGTGAATGCGTATCTATCTTGTGTTGGGTTAATCAATTGATTTAATTTACAAGCAGTGCTTAGTTGTTCATTTTTCATCTCATCATCTCATAACTCCTATATTAGACTTTTATCTTTTGTTGTAGATTAAAAGCCTTAGTTTATTTTTCATAGGGACCACCCCCCTTGGCTTCGCTAGGAGTAAGCCTAGATGGAGGAGTCGAGTAATTAGGTGACAGCACTTGACTCTCACTTGCCCCCAAGGACACACCGAGCAGCATGAAGGTTTCTTGCCGCGTCCCCTCCAGGTGTGTATTAGGTGGCAACAGAGTGTACAGTGGTCTGTATAATAGAAGTATATAGTGGCATGAAGTGGTATAGCAAACAGTAAAGTGTGAAGATGCTACATGCTATTGCATGATGATCCATGCCTTGTGACAATGCTGATGATGATCCATTGTATGATGATGAATGCCATGATATGATACATGAAGATGTTGATGTGATGATACTTGTTACCTATACTACGATGATGCACTCTATGATGATGTATACACTATATTGTTGACGCATAACCTATGATAATGTTCAGTAATAGAAGAGCATAGCTACTTCAGTGATTGGGTTTGACGAGCAGAGTATGATAGCAAAATATATATAGTGATGATTTGGCATTGATCAGAGAGCAGAGGTTTTCAGTAGCAGAAAGTACAGGGTTTGGTGTTTGACAGGTCCACGAGTTCAACAATCTTTTTCTTTAGGGTGGTAGGGTAGTGCTAGGGCTCACAATCTTGTGAGTTAAGTTGTTGTAGCAGCTTGTCAGGTGTAGCTGACGAAGCCTAAGGGGTTGTATCCCCTTCCAGTTGTAGCTAGAAAGTTGTATTAAATTTGTTACCCCAGTTGTTGCTGGGTCAAATTTATTTTTAAAAAGGCTTTCGTGGTTTTACCCCTGGGACTTAGGTTTCCATGTCAAAATATTGTGTATTGTGCATTTTGTTATTTTCATGTACATTGATGATATGCTATGATTGGTGATTAGCAACTTGCTCTTGATTAAAATTTTTATAATTGTGCAAATACTGATTCACCCCCCTCTCAGTATTTCAACACCAAGTTCAAATAAAAAAGGAAGATTGTGGAAAGATAACCTTCACTACCACTTGGGGAACATATGAATACATAAGGATGCCATTTGACCTCTGAAATGCAGGATCAACCTTCCAAAGGGAAATGGACCATGCATTTGAAGGTCTAATTGCCAAAATTATTTTGATCTATCAAGATGACCTGACTGTGTTTTCTAAGGAAAGGGGTGACAATGTAAAGCCTTTGAAGAGAATTTTTGAAAGGTGTCGAAAGTTTGGAATCTCTCTGAATCCTAAAAAATCTACCTTTGGTGTCGATGAAGGAAAGTTGTTAGGACATATTGTTTCTAGAGAAGGCATTAGAATTGACCCCAAAAGAAGGCAAGGAATTCAAGCCATAGCTCCTCCCAAAGATGTTAGTTCATTATGATCCTTTTTCGGAAAGATAAATTTTGTAAGAAGGTTCATTCCCAATCTAGCTGAGTTGGCAAAACCTTTGAATGCCTTGCTGAAGAAAGATGTAAAATTTGTTTGGGATAAGAAGTGTGATGCCTCATTTGAATATCTAAAGAAAGCAAAATCCTCTGCCCCAGTCCTAGTACGTCCTGATTATAACAAGGAATTCCTAATTTATTCATATGCATCTAAGGATACTATAGCTGGTGTTCTGTTGCAAAAAAATGAAAACAACCACGAACAACCAATTGCTTTCATGAGTAAAAACCTTAGAGATGCAGAATTAAATTATATAGCCATTGAAAAACAAGCCTACGCTTTAGTTAAGTCTTTGAAACATTTCAGGACTTACATTGGTTATTCAACGGTTTTAGCTTACGTTCCTTATTAAGCAGTTAAAGATGTGTTGTCTCAGCATGATGGCATAGGAGCTAGAGGAAATTGGATTTCTAGATTTAGGAGTATGACATTGAAATTAAGCCAATCAAGATAGTAAAAGGTCAAGGATTAGCCCAATTGTTAACTGATTCAAAAATTCAACCAAGTCATGAGGAAGTAAGTAGTGAAAATGCTATGGTGCTCTATATTGATGAAGACCATGAGTGGTACAAAGACATCATTTTCTATCTCAAACATATGTCCTGTCCTTATCATCTTTTAGATCACCAAAGGAGGGCTTTAAGATTGAAAGCATCTAAATATGTGTTAACAAAAGATGGATTGGGATGGAAGAATTCAGATGGGATTGTGCTAAAATGTGTGAACCATGATGATTCTCAAAGAGTCATGAAAGAAATGCACTTTGGATTATGCGGAGGACATTATGCACCTAGAACTACAGCTGCTAAGATCATGCTAGCTGGGTATTATTGGCCATCCCTTTTCAAGGATGTGCACGCTTTTGTTAGAGCTTGCCAAGAATGTCAATTTTATTAAGGAAATCCTAGATTGCCTACCCTACCTTTGACCCTAGTCATTGTAGAAGCACCTTTCCAACAATGGGGAATGGATTTTGTAGGACCAATAGATCCTAGTTCTTCTGGTGGATACAAATACATCTTAACTTGCATAGACTATTTCACTCACTGGGTAGAGGCTATCCCTACTAAAAGAGCTACTGTGGAAGTTGTGGTTAAATTGTTAGAAGAGAACATAGTCTCAAGATATGGTTGCCCTTTTAAAATTACAACCGATAATGCAAAAGCTTTTAGCAAAGAGGAGATGTCCGCCTTCTGCTCAGGTCATGGAATCACTTTGTCCCATTCCTCCAACTATTACTCGCAAGGAAATGGCTTGGAAAAATTGAGTAATAAGAATCTGATAAGGCTTTTAAAAAGAATGATTGGTGGAAACAAAAGACCCTGGGATATTAAGCTCAAGTATGCCCTTTGGGAAGACCCAACAACAATCAAGAGAATAATAGGTAAATCTCCTTTTGAAATAGTGTATGGGAAAAGCTGTAGGCTTCCCCTAAATCTTCAAATCCCAGTTTTTGATCTCTTGCAATAGTGTTCCTCAGAACAAGAAGCCATGCAAGCTAGAATTGACAAATTGGTAGAACTAGATGAAACTAGAAGAGAAGCATGGAATAAAATGGTTCTGGAACAAGAAAGGGTAAAAGGAACATTTGATCAACGAAGTAGAAGTGTAAGTTTTGGAGTAGGTGACATAGTTTTGTTGTGGGACAAGAATAAAGAAAAACCAGGAAATCATGGCAAGTTTGAGAAATTGTGGATGGGTCCTTATCGAGTAAACATAATAGCAAGTAAAAACTCTTTTTGGTTGGAAACATTGGATGGTGATGAATTAGAGTTACCAATAAATGGGGTATTGTTAAAACATTACTACCCCCTTGTCCCTCTAGGATAGGGCCTTTACTTGCATGCTTAGAGTAGGTAGGTCTTTGAATAAGCTCATTTGAGCAGTAGGATTTGTGTGCCTTTCTTTTTCTGAATGTTGAGTATTGCGATTTTTCTTTTCCTTTTTGATGAGTATTTTCTTCTTGCTAAGTTGTTGTTTGAGTTGAGTCTTGTTCCTTCCTAAGCTTTTCTCATCTCCTGCATGCATAACTTGAAAAGTGGTTAGACTTCTTGAGTTTTTTTGTTCTTCTGTGTCAAGTGAGTTGAGTGTGCCTTCTTAAAAAAACTTTTTGTCCTCCACAGTAAAATGAATAAAATTTATATATTAGATTAGTATTTCTTTTATGCATTTTGGTTTCTGTTATAGAATAGATGTCATTTTTAGCTTTTATTTTATATTTTATCCCATACATGCTTCATGAGGTATTTTAGTGGCTATGAGTGCAAATACAAGTGCAAAATAAAAGTTGAAGGCAAGGACGATGAGTTGTTGGATTGAAGATTTATGCAGAGTAGTTCGAGACCAGAGATTCTGAGGTTCTCAAGTGCTCTCTCCCTTAGAGCACTTGTCCCAGCTGGAGCCAAATGTTATCACACCATAGTAGTTGGGCTAATATTCTTGTTGAGTGCAAATACAAGTGCAAAATAAAAGCTGAAGGCAAGGATGATGAGTTGTTGGATTGAAGATTGATGCAGAGCAGTTCGAGACCAGAGATTCTGAGGTTCTCAAGCGCTCTCTCTCTTAGAGCACTTGTCCCAGTTGGAGCCAGATGTTATCACACCATAGTAGTTGGGATAATATTCTTGTTAAGCAGATATCTGCACTTTTCAGAGCTTTGCTTTTACAGAGATCAACTATGATGAGAAAGTTTATTTGAGATCACTTACAGATCATAGCAGTATATGTATCAGACATTGATTAGACCTTGTGCCAAGGCTGAGCCTTGAGAGCTTAGATTTGATGACCGATGTGACCCTTTGTTCCATATAGTTTCAGTTCAGTACTTAGAGTTTCGGATGTTATTACTGCAGCAGTATTTCAGTTGTTTATGGATGATTATTATGATATGATGTGACATATGGACTTGTGATTATTAGCATTGTATTATTATCTTGTTGTTTTAGTCATCTTCATAGCATTGACTTGGTACATGATTCATGATGTGGCAGTATTATTTAAATAATGAAATGAAAGATCTTGGATGATGTTATAATATGAAATTGGATGTATTACTTGCACACTAAGGTCTTCTGACAATACCCATTGGTTTCATTACCCTCATGCAAGCATAAACATGGTCTCTCTTGACATCTTTGTCTGTTGGCTTAGGCACCACATTCACTTTACCTAATCCATCCATGACCTTCCTTATTTGGCTTTCATCCTGATTTGCCTTCTTGACTTTTTGATATGGAGGACTTCCCCATTTCTACCTCTGTGTTGGACAACATCCATGTTTGTTTTGTGTCTTGGCTCTGAGTTGGTGACAGAACTTGCCCTTAGTGAGTTGGATTGTATGCCTAAATCATTTCGGTCAGTTGTCCCGATGTTTGGCATTGTGCAGAACTCCCTCTAGTCGCTTGAGTTGTTGTTGGCTAAAATCGAAAGCACATGTACTACTTATTGGAAATTATTATAAAGTTTGTGAACTTAAAATTCTAGAATGTGTTTATCAACACATGTGAATAAAGGCTAAAGCAATGAAATACTAAAATACCCCACAAAGGGTATAGAAAAGGTCCTGATATTACCCAAAACTGACATGCGTGTGTTGAAGCCCAAAAATAAGCACACCAGCTCGATGAAAACTCTCAAGAGAGAATCCAATGTCACCACACTCCTCTCTTCCTCGCTTCAGGTTGGCTCTTCTCCAACTCAGGGGGGGTTTCCCTAAGATAGGATCGCTAAGTCAGATGCAGCAAAGGGGAAAGGTGAATCGAAGAGGCTGCCTTAGAGAAACAATTGTAACAGAAAAAGGTATTTTGAATAAGTGATGGGAAAGAAGGGAGGATCAATCCTCAAGGAAAGACCAGTGTCAGTACCAGAAGAGAGAATGGAGTCAAAAAAGGACTCAAGGGGGCCTTGCATTTCACATAAGTGAGATCAATCTATTACATTCCATAATCAAAGACAAGGAGAATATAAGTATAACTGACTACGAGAGTCAAATTTACAAAACATACCATGGCACTAGAGTCATGCATAGTTAGGGTTTACTTCAAGTCACACAAACCCAATTTTTGTATAATGTGGACCTAGAGGAGTGAGCAAATTTAAAATGATTGAATTTCATGACACTACTAGAGGCTTAAGAGGCTAAAATAGTTTAAGCTATGAAATTAATCAATTATGCTTTTTTAACTCTTTAATTTTTTGTAATATATTTAAAAAAATTAATATATATTATTACTGCTCCCAACCCCACGTTTCCTACAAATTTGGGCAAAGCTTCTAGCCATACTGGATACTCGTACCAATGTACACAACGTACCCAAGTTCCAGAAACTTGTGCAACATAGATGTAGACATGATGCCTAAGTTGAATAAGCACTCTCTAAACAACTTATCCATTTGTGAGGCACAACCCTTCCCTTTGTTATTTTTTCCAGCATAGAGTGTAGCTCCCATTTTCCCCGTCCAAAGTGTCACTTAGTTGAGTTTGGTCAAGTCATCCCCTTTGCCTAACTTTGTCCTTAGCCTTCATCCTTTGCTAGCAGTTAGGCCATGTCCATTGGGTGAGTATGTCTTTAAAGCTTTTGTGCAAGTAAAATATAAATAACATTGAAATATATATGTATTAACTGCCACAGAATGATGTTTGTACTTTAATTTAAGCTGTGAATGTGATTAAAGGAACATGTCTTAGTCTATTGTTATAATCTAGTCCTTGGTTGTATTTTGACCTAGTCAAACATAGTTTGACCATGGTCATTCTTGGGATCCGTGATGAGATGGACCACTTATGATTATGGATGATGATCTATGGTCCCACATACACTTATTGATAATTCCATGTTGGACATATGCTTCAGATGATGATTGATGTAGTTGATCAATTTTATTATTATTTCCAGATCATCATATTTTACACTGTCCAGGTATGGTGGACCATGCTAATGACCCCATAGGTTATCGTGAAGTGTATGAGTACTCCTCTCTAGTGGATTTGGGTCTTCTGGATCCATCGAGACACTTATCTTTCAGTTCCGGGCACTTCTGATGATGAAAATTGCAATTATCCACCTGTTGATTAGTTTGGGCATGCTGATCCAGCCTGTCCAGGCATAGGCATTGGAGGCTAGTCGTTTCCTAGGGCGCTATAGAGGAATGGGGTGGTCCAGCCACTTGTTTTTACCATTATACCCCCCTTCACATCCTGGTACACTCAGTTTGACAGTGCAGGCACCCTGGGTGGCAGTTTGGGGCACTTTGAGGGTTTTCAGGAGGATAAAAATTGGAATAAAAGGGTCACTAAGGAATTCAATTTGGGAAATTGAGGCATGGTTTTGGCACTTGGTCTTGTTAGTGGTCATCCATGATGAAACCCCCTTCTTCCAAATTAGTTGGCATCAGTCAGTAGGGTCCACAGTGGTTACAGGAGGGCTTTTACTGCTTGTCTCTCTCATATTTTGGGGACAGAATTTGATCATTTGTGTTACTTGGACATGTCATAAACTTATATTTTATATTATTGTGCCATGGGTGTTGAGATATTGTAACTTAAAAGAATATTATATTTGTACTTTATTATTCCGGAGATGTTTCATTCCTCCGTGAAGATCTTATTGTATATCCGGAGATGTTTATTCCTCCGTCAGAATGTGGTAACTCGGGTTATTAGACTTCCCTAGTGGGGGTCGGCCCTGTATGTGTCGTGTGGGTCAAAGGGTTATTAGACCACCCTAGAGGGGTCGGCCCAGTTAGTTGTAGTGGGGTATTTAACCCATTGGTTAAATACGAGCCTACGTGTACCTGTGTAAAATACATGTCAGTGTAGTGTATAAATAGAGGAGGTGTGTTCCTCATTTGACACATACACTCACTTGAGAAAGGAGCACTTGTGGAGGAGAGGTCTGCTATGGTGGAGGAGGAGATCATATCTTTGGTTTGCATCTTTGTGTATTTCTGGTCATCTATATTGAGGAAGCTTTACTGGGTTTTCTACCCCATGAGGGTTTCCCAGGATAAATCTGTCTCTCTTGTGTTTATGCTATGCTTGTTGTTTCTTCAGTGATCCTGTATATGCTATTATTGTGAAATGGAATGTAATGCTGCTATTTTCTGTCTTAGCATATTAAATCTTAACATGGTATCAGAGCTAACCTGAAGGAAGACAAGGTATGGCACTTACGACACTTGCTTTACTTACGACAATTTGAAGGTTAGGGTTTTACATAGCAAAAACCAGTCATCGTGGAACTTTCGCTATAAATCCATTTGTGCGAAGGTTCAGGGTCTGAAAACTTTACAGGTCGAAGATAACATCCCCAGGTACCTTGTGTCCAAAGGGAACCCTCAGATTCGTTGTACTTTATGAGTTATGATCAGTACAAGTTAGGGTTTCCGCCTCTTCCAGATCTCAGTCAAAATCAGGTGACCTTGGAAAAAAGGTCATAACTTGGGCTAGGAAGCTCCAAATGAAATTTCGTAAAAAGTGACAGGTAGTACACAGACTGTAATATCTCAGGAAACTTTTTCAGAGGCCGAAGGTGAGCCAGTGACACGTGGCACGCCGTACAAGTTCGCTCTACTGTTTTATCCCATAAACAGGTCACGTTGCGACACTTGGCATAACTCTCTCTTAGAGAGTCCAATTGAGGTCAGACCTATCAGGATGGAAAGACAACAGGTCGAGCTATCTCAGGAAAAGTTTTTAGAGGCTGAAGTTCAAACAGTAACACGTGGCATGCCGTACAAGTTCGCTCTCCTGTTTTATCCCATAAACAGGTCACGTTGCGACACTTGGCATAAATCTCTCTCAGAAAACCCAATTGAGGTTAGACCTGTCAGGATGGAAAGATGACAGGTCAGGCTACTGTAGAAAATGGGTTTCGGACCCTGTGGAGCAAAAATTTCAGAGTTATAGCAGAAACAATCAGGTGCATATTTCTGTCAAAACAGAATTATTTTTGGAGCACCTTTATTCATGGCTTCCAGAATTTAGGGTTTCGGAGAAAGTTAGAATTTTTGGAATCGGAATCCACGGCTGGAAGCTCCTCAGAAAAATAAGATTTTAGAGCCTTGGATCAAACCTTTTGATTGAGCAAAAGGGTGGGCTTCATCAAACCCTAGTTCGGGATCCTGTCAAGAAGATCTAGAAGTTTGAAAGGCAATTTTGAGGGGTCAATTTTTTGGAGATTTCAAAATTGAAGTATGCTAGCTTGATCAGCTCAGCAAGACACATCCTTCCATTCATTCGGAAGTGTGAAAGTCAAAGATTGAATTTTTAGGGTTTCTCTAGCAAACCCTAATCAAGCTCTAGATCAAGTTTCAGGGGGATTTGAGGCTAAGGCCTTACATAAGAAGACTACAAGAAGTCTCGACATGTATGACTTGAGGTTCAGGTATGTCTTGAAATCTGATTCTTGATTAAGTTCATAATGTGTTTGTCTTCATGTTATTTATTAGTACAATCTTGATTAATGTTAGAATTGTCTTATCACCCTAGTAATAGTATGAATGCATGTGAATGATCGAAGACATTAATTGATTAGGGCTATATGATTGTACTAATGCATTATGGTGTTGTATGAGGTTGATGTCGTTTGCTAACAAGATACAGGTACATCACAAAAGACAAATCAAGCTCCTTAACACATGACAACATGAAGACAAAGACTCATCCATAATCTTTGTTCTACTTACGAGGTATGTATGACTTTGTTATATTATGCTTAACCTATGAGACATGTAGGTTCTAGCTCAGGATCTCTAAATCATTGAAGAGATTGTTTAGGTATGTTGTACATAACTAAGCAGGTATACTAATCCAGGTATGTTCTCCTATGTCATGTTAGAATCTTACCTTGTATTGGGATCCCTTATATAAGTATACTTGGCATGATTAGATATTCTTATTCATAAAGTTAGTAATCAAGGGATTATGCATATTATGTCTTTTATCTTGATTGATGATATGCATGAGTACAAGAAGTCTTCCCTGAAATCTTGAATACTAATGTTTATTATTTATGATCGTGACTATACATATTCAAGACTATTTAGATGTTTTGATAATGTTTATAATATACTAATAAATGTATGTTTGTGTATGAGATCATGAGGATGACACTAGTGCACACTTGAGCATGCACAGTGGTACATAATGAATACAAGTTCAAAAGACATATAGAAGATCAAGCGGGAGGCAACCACACAAACATAAAAGATAAGTATTTGAGTTGTTATTTGAAATAGTAAATGATATTGCTTGTATGCATATTTGTATTCCTAGAATATATCATGCTGAGTGTAAACATTCATAGAGCATTGAACATTATACTATTAATATGCATATGATTGGTAAGTTGGACAAACATTCCATTGTTGCTTGTCTAGAATGAAACCTCTTTGCTGACATGCTGAGAGCTGTGCACACTCTCAATAGTATGTTCTGGTAGAGATGGAAGGCATCTAGATAGCCACTGTATGCATACAGGATATGGGAAAGTGTTGTGCCAAAGTATTGGTCAAAATAGTTACATAACTATGTAAATGATATCTGTATGCATAATAGGTTATCATGTCAATATGATTTGATGATTATGAAGTATTACTAATCATGTACTTAATTTTTATTTGTAGCAAAGATCATGATGAATGATGAACACTGAACAAGCGATGGATGTTCAAACAAAAGGATTTACAAATCAAACACACTATAGAAGGCTTGTGGCTAGAAAATTCTCTTAGAAAGAGGAAGAGAATCATGATAAGATGTTTGCTCCAAGTGGCTAGATAAGACCATTCTCTTAATGGTGTAATTAAAGAAGAAGTGTGAATCAGGTTCTGTATGGGTACCCAGGATCGATAATCAATTGATGAGCTTAATGATCACCATGGGTGATGAGGATCTCAACCTTTGCTACAAGGTTGAATATTGTTTCTATACACAGACGATATGGTGCAGAAAGGAACCAAAAGTTTGAATTTGTAACAATGTACTAACCAAACCTCTACCGATCCAATGTACTAACTAAACCTCTACCTCAAGTAAAGTTTTCTGAGACAAACTTAATATAGTTCAGAAGGACCCTCCTCGAAAGGGGGAGTGATGTGATAACTCATGATGAGATTGCTTGCATCGACAGTGAGGTCGATAATGAGGATACCTATATTAGTGATGCCGACAAAGAGGTTGGTGGATGGTCCTTAGATAGGGTCAAAGGTGACAAGGGGATTGCATCATCCTTGAACATATGTTCTAAAGAGAGCCATAGACGTATGTCTTCGAGAATGAAGTCCTTGGTGGACATGATAGGATTGCATCATCCTCAAGAGAGCCGTAGACGTATGTCTTCGAGAATGAAGTTCTTGGTGAACATGTGAGGGGATTGGATCATCCATGGACTTCAGTCCTAAAGAAGAGCCGTAGACATATGTCTTCGAGAATGAAGTCCTTGGTGGACATGATAGGATTGCATCATCCTCAAGAGAGCCGTAGACGTATGTCTTCGAGAATGAAGTTCTTGGTGAACATGTGAGGGGATTGGATCATCCCTGGACTTCAGTCCTAAAGAAGAGCCGTAGACGTATGTCTTCGAGAATGAAGTTTTTGGTGAACATGTGAGGGGATTGGATCATCCATGGACTTCAGTCCTAAAGAAGAGCCGTAGACGTATGTCTTCGAGAATGAAGTCCTTGGTGGACGGTTGAGGATTAAGTCATCCTTGGACGTAGTCCTAAATGTACGGTTGAGGATTAAGTCATCCTTGGACGTAGGTCCTAAATGTACGGTTGAGGATTAAGTCATCCTTGGACGTAGGTCCTAAATGTACGGTTGAGGATTAAGTCATCCTTGGACGTAGGTCCTAAATGTACGGTTGAGGATTAAGTCATCCTTGGACGTGGTCCTAAATGTACGGTGGAGGATTAAGTCATCCTTGGACGTAGGTCCTAAATGTACGGTGGAGGATTAAGTCATCCTTGGACGTGGTCCTAAATGTACGGTTGAGGATTAAGTCATCCTTGGACGTAGGTCCTAAATGTACGGTTGAGGATTAAGTCATCCTTGGACGTAGGTCCTAAATGTACGGTTGAGGATTAAGTCATCCTTGGACGTAGGTCCTAAATGTACGGTTGAGGATTAAGTCATCCTTGGACGTTGGTCCTAAATGTACGGTTGTGGATTAAATCATCCTTGGACAGTAAATCCAGTAATTCCGAAAGGAAGGATAGTCCTAAATGAATTGAGTGGATTAAATCATCCTTGGACAGTAAATCCAGTAATTCCGAAAGGAAGGATAGTCCTAAATGAATTGAGTGGATTAAATCATCCTTGAACAGTAAATCCAGTAATTCCGAATGGAAGGATAGTCCTAAATGAATTGAGTGGATTAAATCATCCTTGGACAGTAAATCCAGTAATTCCGAATGGAAGGATAGTCCTAAATGAATTGAGTGGATTAAATCATCCTTGGACAGTAAATCCAGTAATTCCGAAAGGAAGGATAGTCCTAAATGAATTGAGTGGATTAAATCATCCTTGGACAGTAAATCCAGTAATTCCGAAAGGAAGGATAGTCCTAAATGAATTGAGTGGATTAAATCATCCTTGGACAGTAAATCCAGTAATTCCGAAAGGAAGGATAGTCCTAAATGAATTGAGTGGATTAAATCATCCTTGGACAGTAAATCCAGTAATTCCGAAAGGAAGGATAGTCCTAAATGAATTGAATGGATTAAATCATCATTGGACAATAAATCCAGTAATTTTGAAAGGAAGGATAGTCCTAAATGAGATTGAGTGGACTAATCATCCTGTAAATAGATTGGGATTGCCTCATCCCTAGACATGGTGAGATGTCTTAAACTGATAAGGACTAATCATCCTGTAAATAGATTGGGATTGCCTCATCCCTAGACATGGTGAGATGTCTTAAAGTGATAAGGACTAATCATCCTGTAAATAGATTGGGATTGCCTCGTCCCTAGACATGGTGAGATGTCTTAAGTGATAAGGACTAATCATCCAGTAAATAGATTGGGATTGCCTCGTCCCTAGACATGGTGAGGTGTCTTAAAGTGATAAGGATTGATCATCCTGTAAGTTGATCTGGATTGCATCATCCATGGACATGAGAGTTGTCTTAAACTGAGAGGGACTGATCATCCCGTAAGCGGATCAGGATTGTATCATCCTTGGACCTATGTCCTAAAGTGAGAGGGATTGATCATCCCGTAATTGGATCTTGTGTGTTGCAGGGTATGCTGCTATTGTGTATACTTGTATTGATGAGGATACTTGTATTGATGATGTGTATACTTGTATTGATGAGGATACTTGTATTGATGATGTGTATACTTGTATTGATGAGGATACTTGTATTGATGATGTGTATACTTGTATTGATGAGGATACTTGTATTGACGATGTGTATACTTGTATTGATGAGGATACTTGTATTGAGGATGTGTATACTTGTATTGATGAGGATACTTGTATTGATGATGTGTATACTTGTATTGATGAGGATACTTCTATTCATGATATTTATACTTGTATTGATGATGTTGTTGATCGTGATGATCTAGATGACGATGTTATTGATCGTGATGATCTAGATGATGATGCTGCTGATCGTGATGATCTAGATGACGATGCTGCTGATCGTGATGATCTAGATGACGATGTTGTTGATCGTGTGATGACGATGCTGATGATTGTGTGATGACGATGCTGATGATCGTGTGATGACGATGCTGATGATCATGTGATGACGATGCTGATGATCGTGATATGACGATGCTGATGATCGTGAGATGACGATGCTGATGATCGTGCGATGACGATGCTGATGATCGTGAGATGACGATGCTGATGATTGTGTGATGACGATAATCGTGAGGATCCAGATGATGATATTGTTGTAGTTGTTCAAGTGCTACAGAAGATAAAGACTCAATACTGAAGATGTCGATGTTCCAGTATTGAAGATGTTCCAGTAACTGCTTGAGTTACTGATGATGTTAAGAAAGCTTCCAATGATTTATAGATGTATCATGTATGATGTTGATGACTCCTTGCTCGTGCAGATGCTGTTATAATATCCTTCTCGTTAAGGGGGAGTGTTGAGATATTGTAACTTCAAAGAATATTATATTTGTACTTTATTATTCCGGAGATGTTTCATTCCTCCCTGAAGATCTTATTGTATATCCGGAGATGTTTATTCCTCCATCAGAATGTGGTAACTCGGGTTATTAGAATTCCCTAGTGGGGGTCGGCCCTGTATGTGTCGTGTGGGTCAAAGGGTTATTAGACCACCCTAGAGGGGTCGGCCCAGTTAGTTGTAGTGGGGTATTTAACCCATTGGTTAAATACGAGCCTACGTGTACCTGTGTAAAATACATGTCAGTGTAGTGTATAAATAGAGGAGGTGTGTTCCTCATTTGACACATACACTCACTTGAGAAAGGAGCACTTGTGGAGGAGAGGTCTGCTATGGTGGAGGAGGAGATCATATCTTTGGTTTGCATCTTTGTGTATTGCTGGTCATCTATATTGAGGAAGCTTTACTGGGTTTTCTACCCCATGAGGGTTTCCCAGGATAAATCTGTGTCTCTTGTGTTTATGCTATGCTTGTTGTTTCTTCAGTGATCCTGTATATGCTATTATTGTGAAATGGAATGTAATGCTGCTATTTTCTGTCTTAGCATATTAAATCTTAACAATGGGGACATGCTAGTGAAGGAGATTAATGCCTCCTAGCCCCACCATGTGCTTTTAGTGACTTGTCTTGGTCTTGATGATGTGGCACATGTACTTTTAGCCACCCCCATGTATGATGTCACCCTCATTGAGTCACTTTTAGCTATGATGCCATCACTTAGTTAAGTGATCCATGTGATATATTGTATTGGCTCATCTTAGCCATTGATTATTATGTTTTATCTTTTGATCTCAACCACTCATTTCAAAAATTGGTTTTGTGGTTTAGGGTTTTGGTCTTTATTATCCTGTAAAAGGATGAGACCCCCCTATTGTAAAAGCACCTTGGAACTCTTGAAGATTGGAATAGAATACTATTTTGTGGATCTACTTCTCTTGTCTTGATGGATTCTTTTGCAAGTTGAATATACAGTACTTTCTCTATGTATCATTGTGGATCGTGGGCTACTAGTTGTTTTTCTGCAGGGAGGCCGAATTTGTGAGGAGGAGGACGATTTGAAGGAGGCTATTGTGGGGGGGACCCACATATCTTCTCTTGGGTTGATCTTTGTGACAGGGAGTATCATTATTGTATCTTTGTGACATAGTTGATGCTTTCTCTTACATCTCTTCATCATTTTCATAATTCTTTTACTTAGCTTGTTTCTAACTTGATCTTGTCTTGTAGGAGGAGGACGATTTGGCTATCTTTGGAGGAAGATGTTTTGGCTTGGAGTACTAGATCTCACTCTTGAATATACCCATAGGGGGAATGATATCAATTTGGAAAGTGGCCACAAGCATTTGAGGTATGTTCTACAAGGTATGTACCTAGATCCATTCATTCTTCTTCATTGGTCATAAACCCTTAAAATCAAAACCCTCATTTTACATTTTCTTAGATCTACTTGGATCTAGCTTGGCTTTGGGTATAAAATTAAGAACCCACCTCTATAGCATCCACGACAATTCGGATCTATAGTTTGGTGGTGATTGGCCTCCATTTGACCCACTTCCCAAGGCACCTAGCCCTCCTTGAGGAAGGCTAGTTTGGCTAGTTCCTTGACATGGGTAGGTGAGATTCCACTTGATTTGGATAGATCAAACTTGATAATCTACCCCTAGTGCTTCACCTTGTTGTTTTCACCTTGTGGGCCCCATTCATCATTTTGAGGGTTGAGCCCCACTTGGGTGACTTGGTGAATGCATTTTCAATCTCAAATTTATGGAGATCTTAGCAATAATTTAGACTTGACATTTTAAACCCACCTTGTTAATCACCTTAACTACCTCGATCTATAATTTGGTGGAATTTGGACTCCATATGCCCCCTCAATTTAAGGCACTAGTCTCCCTTGGGTAAATCGCACTCCTTGGGTTATTAGTCTTTTGTTACATCCCATATGTGGGTAATGCCTCTTTTATCTTGAAATCATAGATCCATCATTTGCATACCCCTTAGTACCATTTTCATCTCTAACTTGACCTTGTGGGCCCCATTTGAACCATTTCCATATTTTAAGGAGTGGGTCCCACTTGTGTAATTCTCATGGTACTAGATCTCTTTAGATCTATCTAAACTTCATAAGTGGCCTTAGTAATTCATTGGTTGAAACACTTGTCACCCCTTAAGCCTCTTCAACCACACTTCAACCCTTGGGTCCACTTAACTTTAAAGATCTAACTCACTCATTGGTTTCCATAACTCAACTTACACATTTCCCTAGGAACCTTTGGGTTAGCTAGTCTTCATTGATTGGCTAGGGTCTCCCCCTTGATATTGATTAATCTTGACCTAAAGTGAAGAGTGCCTTTGTTATCGTGACACCCAGCTTGCATTGGGAACCGTGGCATCTCTTGGGTCACCTCTTTAGTTGTCCATCTCCTCTACCATCCCGGATGGGATACCTCTAGGGACAACTACAAGTTGTGTGATAACAGTACTGCACCACTCTTTGGTGTGTGGAAAAGAGACTCTTGGGGCTTAATGTAGTTTAACAATCCATTTCAAACTTTTAATAAAATCAACCAAAGCTCAATGCCTGAAGTATGCTCTTGACCGTTGCAGCCTAGTCTGAACAGTTGGGTCAATAAAAAAAGGTGTAGAGCAACTAGTCTTAATAGGAAAATCCAATTGAACTCAACTTCAAGAACTTGGGATGTTGTGTGGGTGTACACCATAGAGTCAGAAGGCTACTATAAGCAAGTTATGCCTCTCCTTGTTGGACACTTGGTCAAGCCACTATAACAATCAGTTCAAGAGGTTAGGTTTCTTTTGGGACAAACCAAGAATTAACCCACTCCCATAATATTCATTAATATTAAAATATACAACAAACCTTTGCAATACTTTCACTACACTACACATCAAGCACTTGCATTTATTTCTTGGCATTGGTCATCGTAAGATATAATTGCTCGACTTAAATCATAAAATGTTGTGGATATCTTTATATTTTGTGTTGTGTTTATTAAATTTTAATTGCAAACTATGCTTAGTTGTTATATTTTTCTATTTCCATCACATTAACTCCTAGATTAGCTTTTTACTTGTTTTCGTAGTTAAAAATCCTTAGAATATTTTTATAGGGACCACCCCCCTTGGCTTCGCTAGGAATAAGACTAGACGAAGGAGTCAAGTAATCAGGTGACAACACTTGACTCTGACTTTCTTCCAAGGACACACCGAGCGGCTTGAAGGTTTCCTGCCGCATTCCCCCCATGTGTGTATTAGGTGACAACATTTTAGCGCCGTTGTCGGGGATAAACCTTTCTATTCCCGGGTCATGCCCTTTGTTTCTTTTTGTTGTTTTTACTTTGTTTGATGTATCCTATGAACATTTACAATTTACTCGGTCCATCTAACGACTCCAATTTTAAACAATTCAACGAGAAGAAATTCGGAAATATTATTCAATTTCATCCCTGAACCTGAAAAGGTATATAGGAGAAGATTGAATAAGCAAAAATCTCGGAGAATCCTCAAAAAACTTAAACTTGAGTCAATTTTAGATCTTCACCATCTATTTCAAGAGTCTAATTCACAAGAAGATATGGCTGATTTTTTTAGTCTCGTAGACTTTACTGCAATCGTAGGGTACCCCCATGTCATAACTGAGAAGGGAATTGAAAAATTGTCTTCATTTAAGGGAAATAATGCAATAAGTGCCAAGGCACATCTGAAACTTTTTTCACAATGTTTTAATAAATGGTGCCTAAATGCTAAATATGAAGATGTGCAGATGAAGCTATTTGCACTATATTTAGAAGAACGCGCTTCAGACTAGTTCTCAGACTTAGATGCCAACAACTACAAGACATTCAAAGAGTTTGAAAATGGTTTCTTAACCAAATGGGGAGATAAGAAAGAGGATAGATACCTGTTAGCCTCCCTTAACAACATGAAGAAGAATGAGAATGAAACCATGGAAGAGTTCAACAAAAGATTCAACAATCTCATCTCCAACCTCCATGTCGAGATTAAGCCTCCTGATGGCTCAATCCTCATACATTACATCGAATCTTTCAATGGAGAGATGAGATATCAACTTTGAGATAAGGAACCTATTGATCTAAAGAAAGCCCAAGTCATAGCTGGAAAGATTGATAAGAACATGTAGTCATCAGGAAAGTCCAATATCCCAGTTTTTACCAGAGGTACTTCATCAAGACAGTCAGACAGTAAGGATAAGTCAGCATCAACAGACAATAAGGACATAGCAAAAGACCCTTTGAGAAAATTAACAGATGTTATCAAGGCCATGGAAGCCAATCATGCCGCACAAATCAATTCCATGCAAAATAGGCTTATTGCCATGGAAAGAGACAAGTCTCACATTCCTTCTCATAGGTTTCCTCCCACACAAAATAATGAATGGAAACAAAAGTATCCATCCAACAATCAGAGGATCCCTAATCAACTTGAGTCATCCAACATGGTCATGGAAGAGGCTCCTCCCTTCTTTAGGGCTTGTAATGAATTCCATGATGAAACAACTTATCCTAAGTTCAACTACATAAATGTACAGGGTCCTCAGTCCTCCTGAAACCAACAATTTTGTAGGGTATCCAAATCAACCATAACATATAAACAATGTTGGGAAAAACTCACACCGTGTCTAGATAAATTTGGAAACAAGCTAATGAAATGGCACGGGAAAAGGACAATGTTAGCAAGATTTATGGAGAGAAACCTACCCCTGAAGAAATCAAAGAATTAGCGAAGTTCAAAGGATTCACTTATCAAAGAAGAAAGAATTCCATCCCTACCAAATTAGATCTGCATATTCCTATGGTAACTCATCCTCGTCTCCCACCATATTTTAATAATGATGTGGTTGGTTGGCTGGCAAATGCTAAAATGCTTGTTTCTGTAGCTGAAATCTTTAAGATGTCAAGTCAAAAGGATAGACTGATAAAATCACTAGAAACACCTAGTGAAAATATTATTGAAGAGCCCATGGAAACTGTGCTTGAAAAAACTAAATAAAAGATCTAGACAGAGCTCAGTAGGCTATTCTAGCGCCTACCCCCCATCCCCCAAGGGGGATTCACACTTTTTTTTATTTTTTCAATTTTTTTTTTAGATTAGTTTCCTTAAGTTCTTAGTAATTAAATAACACCACAAAAGCACACAAACTTCCTCAAAGGACCTTTTCCATCGATCTATCTATTTCATTCTTTGTGCTTCAGCTACAAACAATTGTTCTTAAAATTAACTTAATAATTTTTCCCCCTATTTTCCCGAAGTATTGCACCACTCTCTGGTGTGTGGAAAAGAGACTCTTGGGGATTAGTGTAGTTTAACAATCCACTTCACACTTTTAATAAAATCAACCAACACTCAAAGCCTGAAGTATGCTCTTGACCGCTGCAGCCTAGTCGGAACAGTTGGGTCAATCAGAAAAAGGTGTAGAGCAATTAGTCTTAATAGGAAAATCCAATTGAACTCAACTTCAAGAAATCGAGAGGTTGCATGGGTGTACACCATAGAGTCAGAAGGCTATTGTAAGCAGGTTATGCCTCGCCTTGTTGGACACTTGGTTAAGCCGCTATAACACTCAGTTCAAGAGGTCAGGTTTCTTTTGGGCCAAACCAAAAATTAACCCACTCCCATAATACTCATTAATAATTTAAAATATACAACAAGCCTTTGCAATACTTTCACAACACTACACATCAAGCACTTGCATTTATTTCTCGGCACTGGTCATCATAATATATAATTGCTTAACTTAAATCATAAAATGTCATGGATATCTTTATATTTTGTGTTGTGTTTATTAAATTGTAATTGCAAATTATGCTTAGTTGTTATATTTTTCCATTTCCATCACATTAACTCCTAGATTAGCTTTTTACTTGTTTTCGTAGTTAAAAAACCTTAGAATATTTGTATAGGGACCACCCTCCTTGTCTTTGCTAGGAGTAAGCCTAGACGGAGGAGTCGAGTAATCAGGTGACAACACTTGACTCTGACTTTCCTCCAAGGACACATCGAGCGGCTTGAAGGTTTTTGCCGCATTCCCCTAGGTGTGTATTAGGCGGCAACATTTTAGCATTGTTGCCGGGGATAAACGTTTCTATTCCCAGGTCACGACCTTTGTTTCTTTTTGTTTTTTTTTACTTTGATTTATGTATCCTGTGAACATTTAAAATTTACTCGGTCCATCTGACGACTCCACTTTTAAACAATTCAACAAGGTATTCAACAAGAAGAAATTCAGAAATATTATTCAATTTCATCCATGAACCTGAAAAGGTATATAAGAGAAGATTGAATAAGAAAAACTCTCAGAAAATCCTCAAAAATCTTAGACTTGAGTCAATTTTAGATCTTCACCATCTATTTCAAGATCCTAATTCACGAGAAGATATGGGTGATTTTTTAGTCCCATAAACTTTACTGTAATCATAGGGTACCCCCATGTCGTAACTGAGAAGGCAATTGAAAAATTGCCTTCATTTCAGGGAAATAATGCAATAAGTGCGAAGGCACATCTGAAACTTTTTTCACAATGTTTTAATAAATGGTGCCTAAATGCTAAATATGAAGATGTGTAGATGAAGTTGTTTGCGCTATCTTTAGAAGAAGATGCCTTTGACTGGTTCTCAGACTTAGATGCCAACAGCTACAAGACATTCAAAGAGTTTGAAAATGGTTTCTTAACCAAATGGGGAGATAAGAAAGAAGATAGATACCTGTTATCCTCCCTTAACAATAGGAAGATGAATGAGAATGAAACCATGGAAGAGTTCAACAAAAGATTCAACAATCTCATCTCCAACCTCCATGTCGAGATTAAGCCTCCTGATGGCTCAATCCCCATACATTACATCGAATCTTTCAAAGGAGATATGATATATCAACTTAGAGATAAGGAACCTGTTGATCTAAAGAAAGCCCAAGTCATAGCTGAAAAGATTGATAAGAACATGCAGTCATCAGGAAAGTCCAATGTCCCAGGTTTTACCAGAGGTACTTCATCAAGACAGTCAGACAGTAAGGATAAGTCAACGTCAACAGACAGTAAGGACCTAGCAAAAGAACCTTTGAGATAATTAAAAGATGTTATCAAGGCCATGGAAGCCAATCATGCCGCACAAATCAATGCCATGCAAAATAGGCTTATTTCCATGGAAAGAGACAAGTCTCACATTCCTTCTCATAGGTTTCCTCCCACACAAAATAATGAATGGAAACAAAAGTATCTATCCAACAATCAGAGGATCCCTAATCAACTTGAGTCAGCCAACATGGTCATGGAAGAGATGCCTCCCTTCTTTAGGGCTTGTAATGAATTCCATGATGAAACAACTTGTCCTAAGTTCAACTACATAAATGAATAGGGTCCTCCTGAAACCAATAATTTTGTAGGGTATCCAAATCAACCAGAATATATCAACAATGTTGGAAAAAGTCACACCGTGTCTAGAGAAATTTGGAAACAAGCTAAGGAAATGGCACAGGAAAAGGACAATGTTACCAAGATTTATGGAGAGAAACCTACCCCTGAAGAAATCAGATAATTGGCGAAGTTCAAAGGCTTCACTTATCAGAGAAGAAAGACTTCCATCCCTACTATTGTCCGTCGAGATGCACACCAGCAACATAAATCTTTCAAAAGTTGTTTCCTCACTACAAGTGGGAAAGGTGTGGCCTTGGGGGCAAGAAAAGAGCCAGGTGCTGTCACCTGATCCCAGCTCCTCCATTTAGGCTAACTCCTAACGAAGCCAAGGGGGGTAGTCCCTAATAAAGAGTTGTCTAAGGCTCTTGTGTTTTTTAAGTATTTTTGGGTGTATGGTGTGAATGAGTGTTTTTTAGGAGTTTTTATGAGATGAGCACAATAATAATTAAGCAATCCACGTTGCAGCTGCAAGACACAAGATGAGATACATAATTGATACAATGACTGAAATTTAAAGCATCCATAGAATAATAATGATTTAAGCAAATGAAGGAAAAATGGTCTAAATTAAGGTGATACACAGATAAGTTTGAAGAACCAGTGCCAAATGGAGTCAAATGTGCTTGGGGATGCTGAAATACAAGTCTCAATATCTGTTCGTGAGATTGTTTTTCAATGCTCTTGGTAAATTTTATTGTGTATTTTAGGGGTGATCTTGATTATTATGGCTGAGGGGAATTTCCAACCGATATGCAAGGTACTGGAAATCTGTCCGGGAATACTCTAAGTGGCTCCGTTCGAGGACATGTTGGACCACCCAGCTTTCTAGCGAGGTGTTCAAAGAACTAACCAGCCACTAGAGCCTAAACATGGCTACCCGGCGCCCCCACTTGGAATTTGCCCATGTTAGAGTATTATGACGATCAACGCCGGATTCGTTGGTTATGGGGTGAAGATTTTATTATGGTTCAAATTGGATTAATGTGAGAATTTAAATAACCCAACACTATTTCTGAGTAATCCCAACCTTTCAAGGTTTGGTAGAGCATATGTGGTGTGGAAAATAGTAAATTCCAATTTTTAGGGGATGATGAGTTGTGAGTTTTTTACTTAGAGCATAAAACAAAGCTCTCCGACAGAGAGTGCTCTTGATCCACCTTATGGTGAGATTCAAGAGTCTTAGCTAATCTATATGAGAATGCAAAAATGCAACAATTCTCTTTGATAGAGAGTGCTCTTGACTTGTCTTATGACAGGTGTTATCAACTATTTTTTACAATAGTTGAACCTCCATTGAGCCGCTAGTTTTGGAACATGATCGATGTTCACTTCCAGAGTATCAGGGGTTCAAATTGCAATAATTAGCCAATTTTGGCTAGCCAGTTTTATTTTTCTGCTAAAATGACCATGGCCCCACGGGGTTTGTAATAGGTGTGCTAGTAGGATTTTGAGTGGATCGGTTCCCCATGAATTGACTATCAACTAAGGCATTCCAGGGAGTTTTTTGCCCTTGTCAATTATGCTTTGCCTATAGTTGAGTAATAATCAACGAGGTTTTCTCCCGCTTCCTCCAAAGCTGGAATGCCCAATTTTGAAAATTGAGCCTTGGGGGCTTATTAGAGTCCAACTGATGTATATAAGCCTACTAGACACCATGTATGTATTAGAAGGTCATTTTATAGGGTCCTCATCCATTAAAAACACTGTCCGAAATTTTTTTACTGGACGCGTTGGATGAGTTTTTTATTTTTATTATTATTTTTACAAATATTTAATTGGAAAAATCAAATTCGTAATATGTCAGTCATACGAGGTTGGATTTCAGAGATTGGAGGCTTGATTCCTAAGCCAAAAATCATATATGAACCCTGAACCAGCTTATCCTAAGTTTCAAATGTCAATTCATCCTAATAATTAATAATTTCTCAAAAAATCAATAAAAGAGAAATGATTAATTAAAAATATTAAAAATCATTATTTTGGAGATAATCCAAATCTCTCCAAAATAATCCAAATTGAATAAATAAACAGGCTAAATGACATGGCACAGGGCATTAATGAAGATTTCCATCAACTCCATTCAACTTTAGTGAACTATCCAGTCAGCACAAGTCAAATTCCAATTGAGAATTCACCCTCCTTCATTAAAATCTCGATTTAGTGAGGTGGATGGCTAATAAGTGGAAGGTTGAGTTACATTAAATGGTATGGTAGGCGCCCTCCTTGGATTGTGCAATCTACAGGGATTGGCTACCTTACAACTCAAGTTACAATAAATACAACTCATGTGTGATCTCCTTCAAAGATATCACGCCCTCCCTAGATTGCTCACGCCATTCTTATGTGGAGCTTGGCTATTGGCTTGATGGAGTAAACAATGGAGAGTGGGGGGAGCCTTGCCTAGGTGGAGGCCACCTCCCCACTCACACCAACCATTTGACTTGTGTTAACTCATTGTTATTACTTGGATCTCAACTCCAAGCTACAGATTGACTGGAATTCAAATTTGTGTTAGGTGCCATTGGCTCTCTTCAAGCCAATTCGAATTAGGGGTTTGTGCTCTAGTATTTTGTATAAAGAGAGGTGCCTTTCACTCTCTTATGAGGGATTTTTGGATGTAGGATTACTCTGTAGAAATTTTGTATTTCTATTTGCTTATGCTATTGGAATAAAGACTTTGGAGGTCCATGTGATTTGTGCTACTTTGGTGAATGTACCTTTGTGAGGTGATTTCTTTCCATACTTTTAGTTTTATGCTTATGTGAATGATCAAATGAACTAGCTTTAGAAGTCTATTCTATAGAACATAAGATCTATCATTTGCGGTTGTCAAGTTGATTTATTATGCAATTTTATCAAGATTATATGAACAAGAAGTATTCAGTTGTACCAATGTTGATAAAATCTTTATTTTCTTAGCATACTAGTATATCTATTTGATCTCACTGGGTTTCAAGTTGTCTGTTTTGGATAGGTTTTTCCATTTGGAGAAAGGTGTGAGTTCAGTTGCATCTAGCACATCTTCATTATCACATGTGGTTTGCTTTAACATTGTTGTCTTTTCAGGATCTACAAGCATTTGGATTGTTCCAAAAGAAAGAAGCACAAAGAGTTTTCTTGATCCATGTTCCATCCTTTAAATATCTTAAAATTTTGGTTACTTGGTTACTTGGTTACTAAGGAGGCCCTAAACCACTTTTTCCTACTCTTTGGCCTCTCATCCCCACCTTCTAGCCTTGTTTGGCTTGCCCTCTTTTCCTCTAAGCTCTCTCTCTCGTCCACCTTGTCAACTTCCTATCTCTTTGCTGCTCCTCATTGCTTTCTTGCTGTCCCATCCGTGCCATTATAGTCTGCTTTTGCTTGCTGCTGTCCCGTTAGTTTGCTGCCCTCTTTGCACTCCCCAAAGTCTCTTTTCCTCACCTTCATCCTCTCCTTTTTCCTTGCTTTTCTACTCGCTGCCCTTTCCTTTTGTTTGCTGCCTTATTTCTTCATTTTTGTAGCTCTCTCCTTCTCTATCCATCCTCTCTTCTCACCTTCCATTCGTTTCTTCCTTTTATCCCTTCTTGGTTAAGTTTAGATTTCATTGTTGTTAAGTTTTCATTATATCTTATCCTTAGCTCTTAGCTCATTTAAAAGTTTGCATTTGATCTAGCTTTGCATTCTAGATCTCATTTAATTTTGCATTAGATCTCATTTGAATTTGCATTTCATCATAGATTAGTGTACTTTCAAGTTTGATTTGATTAATAATAATGGATGTTTGAGTTGATTTGTGTTGTAGGTTCTTGAAGAATAAACAAAGAAGAGAAACCAAAACCAAGAGGAGGAAGAGATTTAAACCAAGAAGAGATCAAAACACAAAGAGCATTTGAACCAAGAAGACTAAACCATAATCATTCTCCCTTTTTTGTAAAAGCCATTAAGGCTTCTTCCATTTTACTTCTTTTCCAAGTTCTTTCAAATGGTTGAAAATCCTAAAAAGTTGTAATTATTTAATAAAGTTTGAGTGGGGTTTTTAATCCCCCACACCCAAATTCCCCCATTTGGAGAAGTATGTAGTGTCCTTGTGTGATTGGTTTCTTGCTTTAGCTTAGTTCATCTTTGCAAGTAGCTTAGTTCAATTTTGCAACTTAGAAACTAATTGCTAGATTAGTTTCCAATATTTTTGAGCTATCATTGTGTTCCTTATTTATAATTTATCAATCTTTAAAAGGAAACAAAGACTCTTGAACTTGTCATAAGACAAGTCAAGAGCACTCTTTGTCGAAGAGCATAAGTATCGCATTTTTACTGCATTTCAGCTTATAGATTAGTTGAAGTCTCTTGAACCTCTGTCATAATACAAGTCAAGAGCACTCTTTGTCGGAGAGGTTCATCTTGTGCTCTAATTAAAATTCGCAACTCATTGTTAAAATAATGTAATTGCGGAAGATATTCTATTTATATTATTGTATTCCTCCTACGGGAGTTGATGGTCATGTAATTAATAATGTAAAGGTCATTGAAAGAATCAATGTAAACCCTAGGACATGTGTCGGCTCAGAAAAGCCCCCTAAATGATTATTATATTATGTAATTGACCAGTAAAGTAGAGAAGTCGGCCATGTTGGGGAATTAGTCATCTCAACAAAAGAATATAAATAGAAGTGCTCTCTCTCACTTCTAACATCTCATTCACTCAAGCAAGTTCGCATAGGTGAAGAAGAGAGGTGCGCACAAGTGGAGGAGTAGTTGTTTTGTCTTGGGGTTATCTTGTACTTTGTGATTTCTATATTGAGGAAGGCTTTGTTGGGTTTTCTACCGCAAGAGGGTTTCCCAGGAAAATTGTGTCTATTGTCTTTTATGCTGTGCTTGTTTATCTTTCAATAATTGTTTATATGCTATATGCTGCTCATGTAAAAACTAACATGGTATCAGAGCTAGCCTGAAAGATTACATTGTGCAACCCCCGTAACTGCAAGAGCTAGGGTTTCTTATTCCGGGAGCTACCTCCACATTTTTGTCGGAAAAGAGGGTGGATCTACCTCTCCTCCCTAGGGCGCATTTTTCTGTCGAAGCGGAATTTCATTCTGAGCATTTTCATTTTTGGGTCCACCACTGTAGCCCAGGAGAACTAGGGCATCAAGTTTTTGGATTATCTGCTCACTGATTTTGGAAAAGGAGTACTTTTCTCAACTCACCTTGAGGAGGTGAATTTACTCATCCAATTAGTTTTTCAAAATTCCAAAGTTGAAAAATTAGGGTTTCTTTGACAAACCCTAAGTCAAGGAGGAGCAGATCTTAGAAGGGAAAATTTTCTGGTAAGTCTCAAATCTATTTCTATTTCCATTTGAAGTACTCATTATACCAAGATGACAAGCAATACCAAGCTTGATGAGAATCTTGAAGGAGCTGAGAACTTCAGATCTTGGAAGTATAAAGTCATGCTCATCCTTGAGGAGCATGAGCTAGAAGACTATGTGAAGGATGGACTTACAGAACTAGAGGGAGATGAAGAGAAGGAAAGGCATAAGAATAATATTATCAAAGTAAAGAGGATCATTGTTGATTCCATCAAGGATCACTTGATCCCCCATGTGTCTTCCAAGAAGACACCAAAAGAGATGTTTGATGCCTTGACCAGCCTGTTTGAAGGAAAGAACATCAACAGAAAGATGACCTTGAGAAATCAACTCAAGGGTGTGAAGTGCATGAAGTCTGAAACCATGCACTCATATTTCTCCAAGGTATCCCAGATCAAAGAACAATTAGAATCCATTGGGGATATGATTGAAGATGCAGAAGTTGTGATGACTACTCTGAATGGTCTCCCCCGATATTGGGAACCATTTGTTCGTGGCATTTGTGCCAGAAAGAAACTAATCAAGTTCAGAAACCTATGGGAAGAATGTGTCCAAGAAGAAGAAAGAATAGTCGTAAGAGAGGAGAAGTTAAACAATGATGAAGACCAAGATTTAGCTACTCATGCTAAAGGTGGAAAGAAAAGGAAGGACAACCACCATCCTCGAGAGGACTCTCCAAGGAGACCCCAGAAGAAGAGAAGGACCAGAAAAAATTTCTCTTCAATTGAGCGTTACTCATGCCACAAGACTGGACACATTGCAAGGAATTGTCCAAATAAACATGGACATCACAAGAAGCAGAAGAAGAGGTTTCATGCTCATGCAGTAGAAGATAGTGACAATAATGACAAGACCAAAATTAATGAAGACTCCAGTGAAGAATATGTTCTTATCTCAACGCTCACTGGTTCAGTATCTCATGGAAGTGATACTTGGCTAGTGGATAGTGGAGCTTCAAAGCACATGACAGGATACAAAGAATCCTTGTCTCATCTCATCCAAAAGGAATCTCCTCACAAGGTAAAACTCAGAGATGACTACCAATATCCCATCAAAGGAATGGGAGAAGCCTCTTACAAGTTGGACTCTGGGAAGTCCATGAACATGAAGGATGTACTTTATGTACCTAGGCTGAAGAAGAACCTACTAGCTATTTTAGCATTAGATAAGAAAGGTCTTCGAGTTGCATTTGTAGATGGTGAAGTTCTCATGTGGCCTAAAGGGAAGACTATTGATGATGCAGTAGTCATTGGAGTAGAAGAAGGAGGAATTTACAAACTAAAGGGTCATGCAGATGCAGCAATGATGGCTAGTACCATGAACCCTTGTGAGCTATGGCATAGGATACTAGCTCATGTACACTACAAGGCCTTACCAATTGTGAGTAAGGTAGTGATTGGATTACCAGAGATTCAGGTGGATCATGAAGGAGTATGCAAAGGGTGTGCTCAAGGGAAGAGCACTAAGAACCCATTTCCAAGTAGTCACAGCAAGGTGAAAGGTATTCTAGATATTATTCATTCAGACACTTGTGGACCAATGTCCACCACCTCTCTCAATGGGTATGAATATTATGCATCTTTTATTGATGATTATTCTCGCAAAACTTGGATTTACTTTCTGAAGAACAAGAATGAAGTCTTTGAAAAGTTTAAAGAGTTCAAGGCTCTCGTAGAGAATCTCTCTGAAAAGAAGATTAAGATCCTGAGGTCAGATAATGGAGGGGAATATACCTCAGGAGATTTCAAATATTTCTGTAAGCAAGCAGGGATTAAGAGGGAGCTCACTGTCCCTTATAATCCACAACAGAATGGTGTAGCCGAAAGGAAGAATAGAACGATCATAGAAGCAGTAAAAGCTATGATCCACGATCAAGACTTACCCATGCATCTATGGGCAGAAGCCGCTAGAACCGCAGTGTATGTACAGAACAGGATCTCTCATAGTGCTCTTGGAAACAAGACCCCTGAAGAAATGTTCACCGGGAAGAAGCCTGAAGTTAGTCATCTGACGATATTTGGATGTCCGGTGTTCATCCACATTCCAAAGGAGAAGAGATCGAAACTAGATCCTTTAGGAAAGAAGGGAATATTTGTGGGTTATAGTGAGCAATCTAAATCTTACCGCATATACATCCCAGGATTCCGTCGTATCAAGATTAGTCAGGATTACACATTTGATGAAGATTCAGCTTTCAACAAATCTAAGAAGACTCATGAGGATGAAGAGGAGCAAGAGGCTCCCAGAGTTGCAGAATCAAACAAAGAACCAATTCCTGATGTTGAGGGTGATCCTACTCTAGAGGATCATGACATGGCAAAACCTCAGAGACTTGAGGAGATACCTCATGTAGAGATCTCTCGACAGAGAAGACTAGATTGGGCACGTGAATTAATCCAAGATGTAGGAAAGTATGGTGCTCCAGAAGGATCCAGTAGAGAGATCAAGAGACCAAGGCCATATTCCAGCTATGTAGCCTTGATGTGCAATCTTGTTGAAGAAGAACCAACATGTTTTGAAGAAGCAGTGAAGAAGAAGGAATGGATGGATGCCATGAATGAAGAATACCAGTCCATCATCAAGAATGATGTTTGGGATGTGGTACCAAGACCGAAGGACAAATCGGTTGTTTCATCAAATTGGATCTTCAAAACAAAACATTCAGTAGACGGAAGCATTGAGAAGTACAAGGTAAGATTTGTAGCTCGGGGATTCTCGCAAAAGGAAGGAATTGATTATGAGGAGACTTTTTCCCCGGTAGCCAGATATGCTTCGATTAGAACCATTCTTGCCTTGGCAGCCAAGTTGAAATGGAAGCTACATCAGATGGATGTGAAGACTGCTTTCCTGAATGGAAACATAGAAGAGGAAGTATATATCGAGCAACCAAAAGGATTTGAAGTAGAAGATAATAAGTCACATGTATGTAGGTTGAAGAAAGCACTGTATGGGTTGAAGCAAGCTCCCAGAGCATGGTATGGAAGAATTGACAGCTTCCTGATGAGCTTGGGCTTTACCAAGAGTAAAGCGGATTCTAATCTTTATTACAAGATTATGAATGATGAGCCCATGATACTATTACTGTATGTGGATGACTTATTTCTGACTGGAGAAGACAAGCCCATTGTTGAATGTAAGAAGAGGCTTGCAGCAGAATTTGAGATGAAAGACCTTGGCAAGATGCACTATTTTCTAAGTCTTGAGGTATGGCAGTTTCCAAACGAGATTTTTCTGAGTCAAGGAAAATACACAGTAGAGATCCTAAAGAGATTTGGGATGTTGGATTGCAAGGCCATGCCCACTCCGATGGTGACAAACTTGAAGCTTCTGAGTGATGCTTCTTCAGAGAAAGTGGATGTCACCATGTATAGACAGATTATTGGGTCATTGATGTATTTGACCAATACTCGTCCAGATATATGTTTTGCGGTAAACACCTTGAGTCAATATATGGTGGAACCCAGGAACGTTCACTTGATTGCAGCAAAACATGTGATGAGATATCTAAAGGGTACATTGGATTATGGACTCAGATATGCCTCAAATAGTGAGTTCAGACTGTATGGGTACACTGTTAGGATATTCCTATACTCCATCCTAGTCCCACTAGTATTTTGATCATTTACATTTTCAGTCATGCATGCACCTTTAGGGTTTGCATGCATTTTGCATGCATCCCAGTCATTAGTCCAGCACCTAGCCCTCAGTTAGCCAACCCCTAGGAGCTTCTCACTATTCAGTTTTAGCCCTCCAGTTGCTTAATGCGCCCTTCTTCCTTGATTTTAGGGAGCAACTCGCCCTTCTTCACCTACCAGTCCAGTTGTCACTCAGTTACACTCAGTTACACTTAGTTACACTCAGTTACACTTAGTTACATTGAGTTACACTCAGTTACACTCAGTTACACCTACCAGGGTTAGTTTGACTAATGGTTGACAGTTACTTGAGCATTGATGACTCCACTGATGATGATGAAGACTTCCAGTTGCGCTCCGATGATCATGAGGACACCTAGTTGTGCTCCGATGACACTCTATTGATCTTATGGTCACTGTGAGAGGCTAATTCGAATTGCCACCTTAGGCATTTGAATCCTCTCTACCATTGTACTATTTATTTTTCCATACTGTGATTAATTAATTAGCGTGTGTGAAGTATTATTGCTTCTATCTGAGTTCTATTGTACCATATTATTTTGTTGCTCATTATATTGTATTGTTCACTCTTCTTCTATTTTCCTACTTAATCATAATTACTCTTGTGAGTTATACATCATCTCTTAGATCTGCTGTGAGGATTTTCACATGGTATTAGAGCATGTTGAGAGTATTGTTTATCTCCATTCTTGAGAGTTTTTTGCAGGTTATTACCAAGATTTCGAGTGCAGCAGTTTCTGCATTTTTGCAGCAGTAGCAGTTGCAGTTATTCTATATTGTTTTTGCAGGTCCTCTACAGTTTCTATGTATTCATCAGGAATTACTCAGTTACACTTAGTTACAATCAGTTACACTCAGTTACATTGAGTTACACTCAGTTACATTGAGTTACACTCAGTTACACCTACCAGAGTTAGTTTGACTAATGGTTGACAGTTACTTGAGCATTGATGACTCCACTGATGATGATGAAGACTTCCAGTTGCGCTCCGATGATCATGAGGACACCTAGTTGTGCTCCGATGACACTCTATTGATTTTATCATCACTGTGAGAGGTTAATTCAAATTGCCACCTTAGGCATTCGAATCCTCTCTACCATTGTACTATTTATTTGTCCATACTGTGATTAATTAATTAGTGTGTGTGAAGTATTATTGCTTCTATCTAAGTTCTATTGTACCATATTATTTTGTTGCTCATTATATTGTATTGTTCACTCTTCTTCTATTTTCCTACTTAATCATAATTACTCTTGTGAGTTATACATCATCTCTTAGATCTGCTGTGAGGATTTTCACATACACAAACTTAGATTGGGCTGGAAGTGATAAAGACAGAAAGAGCACTTCAGGATGTTGCTTTAGTTTGGGATCAGGTGTGATCTCATGGCTCAGTAGAAAGCAACCTTGTGTTGCACTCAGTACAGCAGAAGCTGAATATGTTGCAACCTGTTCAGCTTGTGGTGAAGTAGTGTGGCTTTGCAAGATGTTGACAGGATTGTTCGATGTAGATATTGATGCTACGGAGATACCCTGTGACAACCAGAGTTGCATCAAGTTGATAGAAAATCCTGTGTTTCATGATAGATCGAAGCACATCAAGATTAAGTTCCACTATATCTGGGATATGGTGCAGAGGGGAGCTGTAAAGCTCGATTATGTTCCTACAGAGGAACAAGTTGTTGATGTGCTGACTAAGCCTCTGGCTCATTTGAAGTTTTAGTACTTTCGAGACAAGCTTGGTGTGGTCCAGAGGGACCTCTCTAGGAAGAGAGATTGATGATGCCTATCCGAAAGGATAGATGCCTGTCCGTAGGGATGGATGCCTCTCCAAGGGTGAGGGAAGATCAGTATTGGATGACTGATGGTTCCAGCTCTCACGAGCTGATGCCTATTCAGAGGGATGGATGCCTCTCCAAGGGTGAGGGAAGATCAGTACTGGATGACTGATGTTTCTAGCTCTCACGAGCCGATGCCTGTCCGGAGGGATGGATGCCTCTCCAAGGGTGAGGGAAGATCAGTACTTGCTGACTGATAGTTCCAGCTCTCACGAGCTAATGCCTCTCCAGGGGTGAGGGAAGCTCAGTACTGGCTGACTGATAGTTCCATCTCTCACGAGCTGATGCCTCTCCAGGGGTGAGGTAAGATCAGTACTAGCTGACTGATAGTTCCATCTCTCACGAGTTGATGCCTCTCCAGGGGTGAGGGAAGATCAATACTGGTTGACTGATAGTTCTAGCTCTCACGAGCTGATGCCTCTCCAGGGGTGAGGGAAGACCAGTACTAGCTGACTGATAGTTCCAGCTCTCACGAGCTGATGCATCTCCAGGGGTGAAGGAAGATCAGTACTAGCTGACTGATAGTATCAGTACTTAGTTATTGATTGTTATTGTAGGTGTTCCAGCTGACGGTGTTGCTGATTGCTACAAATATTAAATGATATGTTAAATTAAACAGTAAATTGTTAATTATTTAATTGAAGGGACGTAACCCTTCCTCAAGCATGCTCGAACCTTATAAAAGGCAATCTCTCTTGTAATACATTCATCATCCAATTATCATTTATTCATTTATTATCACATTATTCTCAAAGATGGGTTCTCTTCATTGTTAGCCGGATTCGGTATATTGCATTTGGTATCAGAGCCGTTTTCTGCATCAACTCCAACGCTCCAGCTAGGATCGTCGTCCACTCTCATCTCCACGCTTCGACCTCACGCACTCTCTCTCTCCCCGAGCATTCTGCTCCTGCACCTCTCTCTTCCCTCGCCCCCATAGCACCTTCTCTCATTCCCTCCACTGTCATCATCCTGCAGCCGCCACTCCCCATGCTGCCACCTATGCGTGTGTCCTTCCACACCCCTCCTCCACGTCAAACCTGCACCCCCATCTGCAACCAACTCCCTCACGTAGCAAAGACCCCCACTTGCGTGCTCTTCCCCCCCCCCCCCCCCCTCCTCTCCACACCCCTCCTCCACGTCAAACCTACACCCCCATCTGTGACCAACTCCCTCACGTAGCAACAACCCCCGCACTGCTTGCTCCCCTTCCCACGCTGATCGCGGCCACCTGCTACACCTCTCTCCTCTCTGCAAACCTCACTTCCTATCTCCCTCCATTCGCTACACTCCTTCATTCACCAATCTCCCGTTCCTCGTCCCTCGTCTCTCATCTACTGCAACCCCCACCAATCTCCATACCCTTCCCTCCTCCCACTCCTTCATCGCCTCCAACCTACACGTAATCCACATCCTAGCACCTATCGTCTGCAGTTCTCTCCACTGCGCATTACTCCCGTGCTTCCCCTCCCACACCATCATTCTAAACCCTAATTTTTAATAAAATTCAAATATAATATAAATATTGTTATATTAATATTTAATTTTATTAAAAAGTTACAATCCCCAAATTATAAAAAAAATTTAAATATAATCATTATTATATTTATTTATTTTATCCATATAATAATTATTGTATTTACAATAATTCTTATTAACTAATTTAGTCCTACCAAAATCGATTCCAAATATTCACCTCCCCACACCAGGTCAAGAACCATGGCCGAGTTACGAGACCGAAGAGAAAAATTAGAAAAAAACCAAATTAGAGATTTAAAAATCCTTGAAGTTCTAAACTCCAGAATGGAGAAACTTGACAAAGTGTTTCAAGAAGATTTAAAGGAAGAAATAAAAAATTCCAATGCAAAGCTGAAAAATGAAATCAGAGTGGAAGTCGTTTCAGTTTTAGAAAAAAGGCTAGACAATAAATTGGACGAGATGAAGGAAAAACAAGACCAACTGAGTGACACGTTAAACAAGTTCATGGAAAGGATGGGACAGAATGAGACAAATGATAATGGAAAACCAAAAGACGACTCAGATATGTCAAGTGCTTCAACCAACAATTCTAGATCACCACACAACAATACAAGAGGAAATCAATATTAGCATTATGTAGTGTATCCCCCCAAAGAAAAAATAGAAATGTCAAAGTTCAATGGGAATGACGAACAATGCATTGCGTGGTTAAATAAAGCAGAGGAATACTTCGATATCTATAACATCACAACAGATGAAGAAAAAGTGAAGTATGCATCTATGCACCTTGAAGGATATGCCTACAACTGGTATATGTGGTGGAAAGGTGACCAATTCGCATACACATGGAATTTGTTCAAAAATGATTTCCTTAAAATGTTTCAAGGAATCAACGAAGACGATTTTTTCTCGAAGCTTACCAGGTTATAGCAAAAATGAAACGTCGAAGAATTCACACATCAATGGGAATCACTCGCTACTAGAGTATTTGGGTTATCATACAAACAACGACTAGAAACTTACTTGGGGGGACTAGAACCCTACATACAAAATGAGTTAAAAATGCATGATATTCCGAATGTCGAGGCAGCAAGACGCAAAGTGAAAGCAACAAAACTCAAACTAGAAGGAACTCCCAAGACAAGAGTGGAAAGAGGGGAATAATGCAGATATTGTGGAGACAATTGGTCACCCGGTCATCAATGCAACACCTCTCAATCATATAGTTGTGAAGTTAAGAAAGATTTTGAAGCATCCATTGGACGCGTTGACAATAATAATAATAAGAAGAAGAATACATGTCGTCGATGTGGAGAAGATTGGACTCTTGGTCATAAATGCCAAGCCAATCACATAGCACACTGCAAAATTATTAATGGAAAAGAAGTACAGGTACCCACAGAAGAAACATCTGAGTCTGATGCAGATATAAGCTTATCTGAAGCATCAATGGCGACCATTACCTGTATTCAACAAACTTGTAAGGAAGAAGATCTAGTGGCACCCAAGAATGTTAACACCCAACAAAAAGGGAAACCGTTAATCGTAGGGAGCTATATTCCACCTCAACTAAGAAGTTGCAACAACAGTGAGAATAAACAACTCGTATCCCTAGCAACAAAATATACAGGGCCAAAGAGGTTACGACTTATAGGGTCTATTAAAGGTAGGGATATCACAATTTTGGTCGATTCTGGAAGTACCCATAATTTGATCGACATCAACAAGGCAAAGGAACTTAATCTTTTTGTGTTTCCCGCAAAAGCACTTAAAGCCTCCACCATCGCAGATCAACACATAGAAGAAGTGGGAAAATGTCATAAGGTGTCATTACACATACAAAACTTACACCTACAACTCAATCGTATTGCATTACCACTCAAGGAAGTAGACATGGTATTAGGCATCGAATGGTTAGCGTCACTACGTATGTACTCTACCAATCTACAAAAACAGTACATGAGTTTTAATGGAATGGAAGTAAGTATCGATTGTATGGTATAAGGAAATCGCCACCCAAACAGAAAGAGTCGTAGCATAAGAAGGGCCCAGGCCATCATCAAGATAGAAAGACCAGTCCAGATCACTTAGCTCAAATCAAGCATCGACACGAATCAAGGACAAAATATGATGCCAACAAATACAGCTTTGAGGACAAAGCTCCCTTTAAAGAGTGTGGCAATGCTACTTATATTAAATGATATGTTAAATTAAACAGTAAATTGTTAATTATTTAATTGAAGGGACGTAACCCTTCCTCAAGCACACTCGAACCTTATAAAAGGCAAGCTCTCTTGTAATACATTCATCATCCAATTATCATTTATTCATTTATTATCACATTATTCTCGAAGATGGATTCTCTTCATTGTTAGCCGGATTCGGTATATTGCATTGATGAGGATGTTCCAGCAGATGGTGTTCCATCTGACGAGGTTGCTGACAGCAGAAGATGTTCCAACTGATGAGGTTGTTGATGAGGATGCTCCAGTAGAAGATGTTCCAGTTGACGAAGATGTTGTTCCAGTAGATGATGTTCTAGCAAGAGGATAATTGTTGATGATGATGTCGTTGATGATGATCATACTCCAGCAGATGATGATGTTGCTATTCCGCAGATGATGCCCCAAGGAAGATGATGATCCAAAGCCTTCCTACGACATATAGAAGTTCACAAGTCAGTTGTGCAGATGTTGTTACCCGCAGAATACCTTCCTAGTTAAGAGGGAGTGTTAAAATAATGTAACTGCGGAAGATATTCTATTTATATTATTGTATTCCTCCTACGGGAGTTGATGGTCATGTAATTAATAATGTATAGGTCATTGAAAGAATCAATGTAAACCCTAGGACATGTGTTGGCTTAGAAAAGCCCCTAAATGATTATTATATTATGTAATTGACCAGTCAAGTAGAGAAGTTGGCCCTATTGGGGAATTAGTCATCTCAACAGAAGAATATAAATAGAAGTGTTCTCTCTCACTTCTAACATCTCATTCACTCAAGCAAGTTCGCATAGGTGAAGAAGAGAGGTGCGCACAAGTGGAGGAGTACCTGTTTTGTCTTGGGGTTATCTTGTACTTTGTGATTTCTATATTGAGGAAGGCTTTGCTGGGTTTTCTACCCCAAGAGGGTTCAGGAAAAAATGTGTCTCTTGTCTTTTATGCTGTGCTTGTTTATCTTTCAGTAATTGTTTATATGCTATATGCTTCTCATGTCAAAACTAACACTCATCACTCCCCATAATAAAATTTGAATTTATTCGTTGTTTCCTTGCCGGAGTATGCTCTGACCAACCCAAAAAGCTAGAGTACTCAGAAACGGTATTGGATTGATTAATATTGCAAGATTCAAATATAATAAAACTTTCACCCCATAACCAATGAACCGACGTTGTCGTTAAAATACTCGAAAGTGGGAAAATCCTTGTGGGGGTGCCAGACTACTGAATCTGGACATAGTGGTTGGTTAGCATTGCGTGCCTCACTGTGAGCCAGACCGACACCGATATGTCCTTGAATGGAGACACCTAGAGTATTTCTTCCAGTTAGGTTTCCAAGACACCTAAAACAAGATTGCATAAAATTTACAATAAAATAAACCAAGAACAATTGCAAAACATATCTCACAAACATCACCACTTCTAAACTCTTGTATCAAGCAACCCAAGCACTCAAGACTATCTTTGACTCCATAAGGCACTGGTCCTTGTCATCAAATTTTATTTGCTTATTATCTATTTTGGAGCATTTATATTATCATGGTTGTCTTGATTTAAATTATCAAGTGGTTGTTTTCTCAATCTTGTGATCTTGTATTTATTTTTTGGTTGTTTTATTTCATCATTATAATTTTGTAATCAATCAAAAACTCCTAAAAAAACATCTCTATGCATCCATACACCATAAAAACACTTAAAACACAGAGCCATATAAAAACTCTTTGTTAGGAACATGTAACATCTCCAGTTTGACCCCATGGAATTAAAATGTAAATGATGTAATATTGTTATAAAATCATGGTGAGGAGCTCAAGGCCAAGGCCCCGCCATTGATTTATTGATGCATATGGTTGCGTGCTAGCCAGGCACATTGGAATTTCAACATCATGTAATATGCATTTTAATAAAAATACCCGCAAATAGCTATGCAATGCAACAAAGAGATGGGGGCATGATCTTACAAGGAATTGGGGAGGGAAAACATTCAAACCCTTGGAGCCAATCAAGTCAAGCCAAGTGTCAATGAGAGAACCCATCAAACCCTCAACTACCCATGTTGACTTTTGTACCCAATCATTCAAGAGTTGGTTGAGGTAGTTAATGCCTTGGGAATGAAGAGGTATGGATGTCCAAATTCGGGTATGGGCAAGCCACCCTTCATGGAATTTCGTGTTTGTCTCCTTGGGCAAGAAAAGAGCCACGAAATTGCTCTCTAAGCCATTATTCACCATTGCCTTGCTCTCTCACGCAGCTCTAGCTGCCTAGGCGTTTTCCTCCCTGGGTTTTCTATTTTCCCCTTCATCTTTTAGCTGGGAAGGGGCGTTTTTGTGTTGATTACCAGTGGGGAAGAGAACATAACGTTTTTGGGTCTTCCTGGAGGTCGTTTAGGCCATGGAAAGGATAATAACCAGTGGGAGAAATCGGTTTTGCTCCCTGGGGTTGAATTCGAAATTCCATAGTTCGTTTGGGTGAACCACGAGTTGGGAGAGCCAATGTGGCCCCTGTATTGTGAGTACCTCTGTTGTAAATGTGTTGGGGTATGGGTAATGGGTAATCCATTGTTTTGGCTTGAGATTGAGAGTAAGCATCTAGGGTTCAAGTGTATCCTGATAAACCCAGTTCGACTGGCTTGGCTAAGATGAAATGGTTAATGGGCTGTGTGTGAGCTTGAATGTCCCCTTTTCCTTGTGAGAATCATGCCCAGCTTGGGGGTGGTCTCTAAGTGCTGAAATAATACAGGCTGGGAAGAGACCTACAATTGGGTGGAACGTTGCAGCGACATAGCTAGTTGTTTGGGGACCATTCTACCATAAAGATAAGTGTTTCTTTGTCTATGTAATTTACTTCTGCGATGTTTAAATGGATGACTATTTTGATATGTTGTATGCAAATGATATGTGCATGGGTAATTCTTTAAATTCCGCTGTGAATAATTTTCTTGTTTCCCATCTGCACACATCTCTTTTAAATGGTGTGAATCTAATGAATGGGCTGAATTTTTATGAAAAGCCCCAGAGATTGCCATCATGTACCCTTCCTTACCTTGGATGGATGGGATGGGTACATTACAAATGGTATCAAAGCTGCTGGTTGCAGCATTGAGCCTTCATGGGCTACCTATCACAGTGGCAGGGGTAAGTATTCCTCCTGCTCAAACTGATCCTTAAGAAAATTTCAGATTTCAAATTTTCCTAAGCATTTTTGAATATTTTGTCTAAGTCTAAGTCAGCCAGAACTGGCGAGTTTGCACCAAAGTTGGCAGCGAGACTCAGTGAGTTCGCTCGCAATGGCGGTGAAACTCAGCGAGTTTGCTCGCAACGGCGGAAGGACTCGAAAAAGTTGTTCCACAATGCGGCAGAAAATCATTAAGTTCGCCGAAGAAGGAAGGAAAAATTCCAGTGGAAGAACTTAGCGAATTGTTCCACAATGGCGGAAAGAACGCATAAGTTTTTGCTACAATGACGGAAAGATAAAGGTTTTTGGCTGAAATGGCGGAAAAGTTAAGAGTTTTTGTCCACAATGGCGGTAGAGATGGATGAGTTTGTCCGCAACGGCAGAAGGACTTGATGAGTTGGCCCGAAAAATTTCAAAATTTTCTAAGTGTTTACGGCGGAGGAAATTTCGGAAGAGATTGGCGAGTTTCCGCCGCAACACTGGAAGAAACTCGGTAAGTTCTTCCGCAACACCGGAAGAAACTCGGTAAGTTCTTCCGCAACATTGGAAGAAACTCGGTAAGTTCTTCCGCAACACCGGAAGAAACTCGGTAAGTTCTTCCACAACACCGAAAGAAACTCGGTAAGTTCTTCCGTAACAGGTTGCAGTACCGGCGAAACTCAACAAGTTGGTCCACAACGGATCAGGAGAGAATGGCGAAGTCCGCCAAAACAGAGGATTTCTGCAGTTTTTCAGTGAGATTTTCAAGTGCCGAAAATGGAAAAATTGCCATGGAACTTATGCGCTAGATTGCGCGGAATTGAAGAATTTACAACAAAAAAAACAACGAGGCTGCTGCCCTCGACCCGCCCTATAGTGGCGGCCATAAGGGGGCAAGACCCCTTGACCCCCGTCGTCTCCCGGATACAGTCACTGAAGTGTGAAGTGCATTCTCTATGCTTGGGATGAGAAGCAGGGATTGCATAAAGGGTTGTGGAATTCTCAGCAAGAATAATGGGTTGTAATATCCATTATAGAGGATGAAAGGGAAATTTCTCACTTTAAACTAATTCTGTTTGTAGCATAAGAATTGCATATTTGGAAAATAGCAAGAATGAATGATTACACATATGTATATGTTGAATTGCTAACTCATGAGAATATCATAGCTAATGATTGCTTGTATGATTGGTAGGGAAGCCAAGGAAAGGATTAGCTATGATGTGGATGAGGAACTCCATGTCAGAATGAGGAATTGGGAAGAATTCCTTAACTCCTCTCTTGCTATTGCATTTATATTTCCTAAGTTTCATAAGTTGAAAATTATGGCATAGGGATGATATAAATGCAAGAGAGTAGCGGACTAAATGCATATGAATTAGTGGGCATGATTAAAGAGTCATTGCATAATGCATGTGAATTGCTTATGCATGAGCATGAAGTTTCATATGGGTAAAGGTAGTGAAGTTACGTATGCAATAGCCCATTAATGATATTTCCTATGGTTGATAACAATTAATGTTGTTGATAATGGTTGTATGAATCAGACCATAAGAAGCATGATTGAAAATGTAAGAGATTAGATAGCTGAAATAAATATGCACTAGATGGCATATTGATAAACATTGCACAATGCATGTGAACATGTTTGTGCATGTATATGATATTGCATATTGATAAAATAGTGAGGTTTTACATATGCAATGAACCACTTAAGATAATTATTGTGGTTGCTAATAAATAGATATGTTTGCATTGGTTGTAGGACCAAAGAAAACCGAAGCATGGCTAAAGGTGTGGATGATGATTGCTGCATATGACCAACAACCTTATGAAGAAAGGATGGTGCAACAAATATATGATCATGAGGTTGGAAAAAGGACTGTGTAACCTTGGTGAGAGGCCAACTGATCAAGTAACATCAAACGATGTTAATGACAACCATGAAGGTAATGGATATTTGTGCTTAAGTGCATGGATGTTGAAAGAGGATTTGGTAAGATCCATTCAACTATGTTTAAACTATGTTGATTTGGTTTGCATGTGGTATTGAGTGCTTGAATGTGAATGTTAACCTACTGAGTATGGTCAGGTGTAGGTAAATAAAGGCAAGGATCCTTACACCCTATAGTTTCTTAGAAACCTCAATGCATTTGTATGAAATTATATCATGCCATTTGTGTATGTTGGTTGTGAGTTTAACAACCAAAACAAGTGATGACTCATGGTCTTGTTGTAAGTGTATGCCATATGAGATAGTCATGGTTAGGCCATAGTATGCTAGAATGCATAGTATCCATGGATTGATGCAAAGTTGTATTGACGGGTTATGCATTGAGTGAATGCACATTAAAATATTATGTAAATGTTGTGAATGTGCATGCATATGTGTAAGTGCACATGTTAAGATGCATTGCGAGAATGCATGGTTGTGATATGTATAGGTTTCAATGCGTTTAGATAATAGATGACATGGTGAACCATTGTTAATACTGAGAGAATTTCATGAGCTGTTATGAATGCAGGAGAAAGATTGCATGAAGAAGGTAGACATGATGATGGGCTACCAGAGTGCTATGTGGAAGGACAGAGATTGCATGGAATGTGATGTAATGAGTATTTACAATTTATTTAGATGGCATGGATAGTGTACCCATGTCTTGCAATTTTATTTATTATAACGATGCATATATAGATATATACATATATTTCATTGCATTTCAAATGCTAATAGCTGAAGGTGTTTAAATTATTGAGTGTTATAATTCTGATATCACTTTAGTGACTGTTGTAGCAATGAAAGGATTATATGCATAGATACTCACAACATGTTTGGCTGATTGAAGTTTCAGATTTCAGGTAGATTGTTTTGGGCATGGTAAATGTGGGTAAGTCCATGATGAAGATTGGAATATACCATGAGAAAGAGCCAAATGATATGAGAACAGACTCATGGCTAAGCAAATTGATTCTGTAGAGGACAGAATTGCAAATTCATACTTGAATTTAATTATTAATGCCATTGAATGATTATTGTTAAATGTTGCTGATTGCTTGGCTATTTGACAAATATGCCAGAAATACACATTGCAGGAAGACCATGTGTGATGGCCTGCAGAAGCCAAACTAGATGGGAAAGACCCCATGCTTGGGAAATGGGTTTCAGGTGAAACGCCATTGTCTCAGCTAAACCGCATGTCGATAAACCATGAGAGTGAGATGGTAAAGCTATGCCAAGAAGGCATGTGAGATACATTTGCAAAATGAATGAGTATTCCGTGACCCTAGACTAGAACATGCATGTCTAAATTATTAGGGTTAATATGCAGAGCATGCTCTATCTTATTTATATCATTGCAGACTGCTTGAGTATGATTAGGGCCTACATGGCACACATCGGAAAGGGGGTGCACACCTTTTCTGGTGCTGGGTCATGATAGGGTTTTCAATATTGACTACACCCTAAGGGAATGGACGCATTCCTGGTGTTTCAATACTTGATAGTGAATGTTATGAAATCTGGTTAAGAATTTGAACAACAATACTGATGAGCTTGCTTATTCTTCTTGTGTTGTCAGCCTACACAGATGCAGATTGATACTGCACATTAAGAAGCAAAGTAAAGAAGGGTACGCAAAATGACTGTATAGGAATTGACAACCTTTCTATGCTCATGTAAAATATTACCAGAAGGGATGGACAGGCCCGAAGAGCTGTGTAATAAGAAGATGTATCATCCTTGTGTGAGTGGGGTATGCTAACTTGCAGTCAAGAAAGTCACCTATAAAGTTCCTAAAAGGAACCACCAATTTGCACAAGAGAAGGAGTGGCGTCCTTGTATGAATGAAGAATTGATGTGTGTGAAGGGTTATGGTGCAAGAAGGTGTGGTGACATTGGTAAAGGAATAAAATATCTATTGGGTCAGCAGTGGGAGGGTGGGCGCCGAAGACTGACTAAAAACCCTGAGATGTCTGTGGCTCCATAGTAGAGCCTTGACCTATAATGGTTAGGTGGCGCAGTTTCCTTCCATTGGTCGATGACCCAGATGAATGTGCTGGCTCGGAAATGGAGAGGGCCAATCAGGTATGGGACTGTTTGGGCACCACCAAATGCTTGGTAAATCCAGTCGGTGTGAAGATGTACTAGTGAGGCATTAACTACATCCAAGTCCATAGGCAATCCCAAGGCTTGCAAAGCAAAGAAGGACCCTGTGGACTAGAGGGGAAACACACAATACAGATAAGTATTCGTTTTCATTTATGTCTTGTTTGGAATAATGAAGATTTCAGGTATAAGTCTTCTAACAGTTACGTTGACACACTATTGTTTCTTTGTTGGAAACCTTGGTCGTTGCAGGAAAGCAAGACCCTGAAAGAACTATAAATTACTAGTAAATCCAGAGAGTAAATGAGTGGGAGATATAAATTGCTGGTAAATCCAGAGAGTAAATGAGTGGGTGATATAAATTATTGATAAATCCAGGGAGTACCTGGTTGAACGCTATAAAGTTCTTGATAAGTCCAGAGAGTGAATAGTTGGGCATTAACTACTTGATATGGTAAAGTAGCGTGTACACTGGCCCAACACCCCTTAAACAATTAATAAAACCAGTCAGCGTACTGGCCTGGCATTTCCTATTTGAATGATTGTGAAGTAGCCTACATGTTGGCCCAACATTCATAATTGTGTCCACAGGAAATCCAAGGCTTGCAAAGCAAAGAAGGATCTCGTGGAATAAAGTGAAGACATCCAATACAGATAAGTATTTGGTTACCTTGCAGCTTCTTGCTTATGAATATACGTGTGTATATGATTTCATAAACTCTTGTCTAGAGATCAATCCTATGAAAACGAACTAAACATGTGAATTGATTCAATGTTTGAGTGTAGGTATCGCTGGAAGCAAGGATTATGAAGGCATCCTAGAGATGCATGTGGACATGTGGCTATCCTAAAGAGCTTAGTATGAGCAGTAATGAAAGATGGTGCTAGTGGACATGAGGGGGCCATAGCAGCCAAAGGTTCTGTAGGCAACTATGGAGGAGGCTTCCTAGTTAAAAATACTTAGACAGACCTTAGACACTAAGTGTCATAGCCAAGAAGGGGCAAGTCAAGCATTTGCATTGAAGTGAAAGAGACTAAGGAGCATGAAACCACAACGATGGTGTAGCTCCATAATAGAACAAGACTAAGAAGGAGAAAATCCTACTCTTCTCTTTCCTTTCGATTGATGCATTTATAAAACAAAAGATTGTTGAGTGCATGTCATGACCGAGGATAGATTGTGTTTAATTGCTTGAAATGAATTATGGATGCTGAAATAGTTATTTTCCTATGAAAGGATGAACATGAATGAGTTCATGTGTATGTGGAAGGCATGAAATGTGTGGGAGTCCCATGAGTAAAGCATGGATGTTCCAAGTCAATTAGGGAAAATAATTGACTAATTTTAATATTGTGATATGCTTGTCCTAACAGGAATTGCCATGATGAGTCTCATAGAAGAGACATTGAAAGCCATTGTTGCAGTTGATACTAGCCAAGTGATTGCTAGTGAGAAAAGCGAGAGCCAGTTGTGCACATTGATCATGGTAGCAGGCCAAAGCTATTTGTTTTGGCTGGAAATCTTCCTCAATTAGTTACCAGAACAGCAAGAAAGATGGTAGCCATGGAATTCCAGAGTTGCATATCAGCTAGAAGGGTAATAAAGGAAAAGGATTTGATGTGGAGAAATTCCCACCTATAGAGATGAAAGATCAAAGCCAACAGGAGCAGCATGAGGAAGCCAAAGGACTTGATCCTGAGAGGTCAAAGTAAAAATATGGAATGTAGGATAGACTTTCCACCATTTGTGAATTTTTGAGGCATGTGTAAAGTGAGTATACATTCTGAAAGATTTGAACACCGAGGACGGTGTTATTCCAAGGGGAGGGGTATGTAACGTCCCTAGTTTGACCCCATGGCATTAAAATGTAAATGATGTAATATTGTTATAAAATCATGGTGAGGAATTCAAGGCCAAGGCTCCGCCATCGATTTATTGATGCATATGGTTTGTGTGCTAGCCAGGCACATTGGAATTTCAACATCATGTAATATTCATTTTAATAAAAATACCCGCAACTAGCTATGCAATGCAACAAAGAGATGGGGGCATGATCTTACAAGGAATTGGGGAGGGAAAACATTCAAACCCTTGGAGCCAATCAAGTCAAGCCAAGTGTCAATGAGAGAACCCATCAAACCCTCAACTACCCATGTTGACTTTTGTACCCAATCATTCAAGAGTTGGTTGAGGTAGTTAATGCCTTGGGAATGGAGAGGTATGGCTGTCCAAATTCGGGTATGGGCAAGCCACCCTTCATGGAATTTCGTGTTTATCTCCTTGGGCAAGAAAAGAGCCACGAAATTGCTCTCTAAGCCATTATTCACCATTGCCTTGCTCTCTCACGCAGCTCTAGCTGCCTGGGCGTTTTCCTCCCTGGGTTTTTTGTTTTCCCCTTCATCTTTTAACTGGGAAGGGGTTGTGTTGATTACTAGTGGGGAAGAGAACATAATGTTTTTGGGTCTTCCTGGAGGTTGTTTAGGCCATGGAAAGGATAATAACCAGTGGGAGAAATCGGTTTTGCTCCCTGGGGTTGAATTCAAAATTCCACGGTTCGTTTGGGTGAACCACGAGTTGGGAAAGCCAATGTGGCCCCTGTATTGTGAGTACCTCTGTTGTAAATGTGTTGGGGTATGGGTAATGGGTAATCCATTGTTTTGGCTTGAGCTTGAGAGTAAGCATCCAGGGTTCAAGTGTAGCCTGATAAACCCAGTTGGACTGGCTTGGCTAAGATGAAATGGTTAATGGGCTGTGTGTGAGCTTGAATGTCCCCTTTTCCTTGTGAGAATCATGCCCAGCTTGGGGGTGGTCTCTGAGTGCTGAAATAATACAGGCTGGGCAGAGATCTACGGTTGGGTGGAATGTTGCAATGACATATCTAGTTGTTTGGGGACCAATCTACCATAAAGATAAGTGTTTCTTTGTCTTTGTAATTTACTTTTGCAATGCTTAAATGGATGACTATTTTGATATGTTGTATGCAAATGATATGTGTGTGGGTAATGCTTTAAATTCTGCTGTGCATAATTTTCTTGTTTCCCATCTGCACACATCTCTTTTAAATGGTGTGAATCTAATGAATGGGCTGAATTTTTATGAAAAGCCCCAGAGATCGCCATCATGTACCCTTCCTTACCTTGGATGGATGGGAGGGCTACGTTACAGAACAACCCCCCTTGGCTTTGTTAGGATTTTTCCTAAAGGGAGGAGTTGGGATTCAGGTGACAGCACCTGGCTCATTGCTTGCCCCCGAGGCCACACCTTCCCCACTTGTAGTGAGGGAACAACTTTCGAAAGATTTATGCTGCCGGTGTGCATCTCGGTGGACAACAACAAGTTCAAGAGACTTTGTGTTCCTTTTAAGATTGATAAATTATAACCAAGAAACACAACAATTAAATCAAATAATGGAAAATTAATCTAGTAATTAGTATTCTAAGAATGCAAAAGAGATATAAACTAACAACTAGTATTCTAGAATGAAAAAGAGATCTAAAGTAACAACTAGTGTGTTATTGGACAATCCACTCGAGCGGATGCGAGCCGGATCTCCCTAGCTCAAAGTGACTAGAACAAATAGAACAGACTACCAATGCATTTCCTAGATCTACTTAAGGATCGAGTACTAGATGTCTTACCTTTTCACTACGCAATCCTTTCTCTTGAATGTTGCTCTATGTCTCACGGTTGTCAGATCCAAGCTGCAAGACCTGTCAAGATAAGAAACGAGAGAAACCAGTAAAAGACATCTATACAATAAGAGATCTAAGTAAATAGTTAAGTAGGTAAACTACTCAATATCATTACACACATGAACAACATTGGTGGAAAGCATTTGTATTACTGCAAATAGAGGAGTACATAATAGAAATATAGAACCACAACCAAGGCTTAACGCTGTAGCCCTTCTCCGACAAAGCCGATTGCCATATCCTTCCAAGGAAGTATGAGTTCTCCAATAGGTGAGTGGAGATGTTCTAAGAATGATTTCACCAGCATGTAGATACCATATTCTTCCTCCCTTTAGGATGGAAGTGAGTTTCGTTTATATAGGACTAAATGGATAGGGTGTGGATAGGATAGGTTGAGAGATGGTAGGAGAGGTTTAAGGGATCTCCCCAAGGGTTTAGGAACCGAGTGCCAGCTCTTCCAAGAGGTCAAGGATAGGGTCCCAAGTCAGCAAGCTTCGAGATGGACCCCGAAGAAGCTATTTTTGCCACTTAATTGACTTTGTCACACCCTGTAATGGAGCAAGGTGATACGTCACATGTTGCTAGTGTGCAACCTGCGACAACCCTTCAAAACTGAGCACAATTGGGTACAAATCCTCCCAGGATGATTACTTAGTCCAAGTATCTTTAGGGGTGTATACAATGAATCTCATGATGAGTAGATTTTGGGTGTAACAGAATGCCCCCCAAAGCATGAAGATGTTGAAGATAGACAGGTGAAGTGATTTGATAGAAGTAATGGCAATAGACTCGTCGGACGAAGGACACTGCTGTAGTACAACTAACTTTGAACTGACAATCTCATATGAAGTACAACATGGCTGTCGACCAATACATTGTAGATCCATGGTAGTAATGACCGACTGAACACAATCATGGCTACTAGACACAAGCATAGATCCATGATGAGATGATAACACAACCACAACCAATACAAAAGTGGATCCATGTAATATAACTCAAATACAAACTCCATCGCAACCTGGGTAAAACATGACTCCCCAGGGTCTTCAAGCTGAACCTGCAATGATACGAATCTATCCATGTGATTACAAATGTCTTGACGTCGAACATGGTAGAAACCACTTGATTACCGGCCATTGATGTAAACCATTAACAAGTGCGAGGGAGAGCATCATTGATGTCAATGATTCCCAAGGTATCACAGTACATATCATCAAGTGTGAATAAATGAGTTGAAGTCGAACGCGGGATGAAATCTTCCAATCAAGAGTCAATGATGTAAACTCATGATGAAAGCAAGGTAACCTGCCATTGAGGCATGCAAGGCCAAGGTACTTGATTGGTTTCTAGATTTGATCCTCGGATGATGAGTTGAAGTCGACAAGGCTGAATCTGTTGAAGGAGGGCCATGATGAATCCCCCATCAATCGACATGAAACACGACAAAAGATGTGTAGAGTGGATTGGATAGTACAGCAACATGTGAGACTGACACAAAGTAAACCAATATGGTGACAGGTGTACTGACTACAGATGACAAATGATAGACGTGTTCTTGAACATGGGCATGGCATGACTTGGTAGTATTGACACAATGAGTACGACGCAAACTTCTAATGCAATCGATGATGGGATGTTTCTTTGAACGACTCAAAGGAGTAACAGGACTCAGAGAGTAAGTGGGGACTCATAGACAAACGAATGACCCAAGTACTGTATGCAAATGCAGATGAGTGCCATGTTCAAGAACGACTACGTACTGCCACTAATAAAGTATGTAACACAAACACTTTCCTTTTTCCCCATCATGAATGATGAGTACCTCATGTGTTTTTTACGAGCTTGATGAGGGTAACCAGATGCTCGGTATAGCTCATCTCATAGATGAGTCCAATCCCAAATATTTTTTGAATCTGGGATAGGAGGGGTTCGTCCCATGACGGGCCCTTCAATGTGAAAATTTTAACGAGTCCATGGAAGGTAAACTCAATCGTCATTTCATGTTTAGAGAGTTTGAAAAGAACTAAAGGAGACTCCAACGGTCCTTTTTCGTAAAGTTAGCCTCATCACCCGAAAAAAGGGTAAAACAACACGGGAGAGGACTCTTCCAGTCATGATTGCCTAAAGTATACCTTGTTCGTAATTAGTGCCTCCTGGTCCAAAAAAGGGGTAAACTATCACCTGGAAGACAACCATTCAAATACTTTAATAAGCGTGAACGCGACAAGTTCACTTGGAAATCTTTTCATTTTTTGAGAGCCTGAAAAGAGCTTAACGGTAGATTCCAGGGGGGTTTCCTTTTCCGTGGAAGTTTAACGAGCCCGGAAAAGTGATAAATCATAACTCGGTACTTGTTCTCATAGTTCCGTGAATACGAGAACAAACGAAGAGTAAATTCATCATCACGCAATAATTATAGACTAACCATTGCAAAAATAATGACAAAACATTCAAGGGAGTGTTCATACCTGTGATGACCGTTGTGATATGAGAAACGACACAAAAGACCACTTACAACTCCTGCACACTAGAAAATGTGTCAAATAGCCTCAAATATGACAAAAATGGTTAAAAACTATGATAAATGGCCCAAGAGCATCAAAATATTTGAAAAGGAATATTCCATTCTATTTATAAGTAGAAAAATGGGCCAAAATAGATTTCATTGTTTCATTTGCCAATTTGGGAGGAGAAATACCAATTTGGAGCCAAAACTTCCTTTGCCGATTCCAGGAGCTACGATCCACCATTTCACCCACCGTCAGGAGCAGGTAAGCGTAAAATTCATCTAGCAACTTTCCAGTGGATTAGATTTTGTTTTTAGGTTCATTTTTTGGGTTTTTTGATGAGTTCATGGAGGGCTACTATGCTCTCGGCTCGTAGTAGTTGGCCCTTTCGGGACCTGCGATGAGACTGAGTCGTCGCAAGCCTCGAATGGGTGAAGTGGGACGACATCGCACTGTACGCAAATGTACAGTGTGATGACGGAGTTGCAAATTCCAAACATCAAAAAGAATCCAAAAAAATGGACTTGTGAAGGTTGAAGCAGGACCTAATAGTGTTTAAATGTCCTTCTTGGCAGGTTTTTTTCTAGCCAACATGGTTTTAGAGTGGCGAGATCGAGAACACGAAGTAGAAGATGAGCAAGATGCCAATGATCCACAATGTGTGGATGCCTTGAGGAACTATGGTTTGCTTAAGTTCTTTGAGATTCAGGGGATGAGATCCCAAATCCCATTGCTATCACACATGCTCCAGAGTTGGCATGCGGCCCAACAGTATTTTGTGATTGGTGAGCACATCCTCACAATAGATGTTGAGGAAATCTATTTTCTCATAGGCCTGTCCTGGAGAGGGGAACCTATGCATATTACTGGAACACGGGCCAGTGAGCGCACAGTTGATGCATTGTATCTCTATTTCTTGACCTTCCAGTGGGAAGATTCTTATCAGGGATGTGGTGAGCCGCCCACTGCGTACCATATTGCTTACTATTACTAGAGCAGCGGGTAGCCAAGCCCCACACATAGCTACTCGGACCCATATGCTTTATGCGGAGAACTGCATGTCCCCCATGGTTTTCAACTGGTGCGAGGGTCTCCTCGCAAACCTCCGAGCTCAACTGACCAAGTGTCAGCGGGGAGAGTTCAAGTAGTTTGGTTATGGGTCGATCATGGTATTGTTCCTCTTGGAGTGGATCCCTCTCCTGCGCCCACAGGTGGTATTAGATGACAGGGAGCCTAGAGATCCCCACATGCTCAGATGGATCGATATCATGACTCGTCATGGTGGAGGACCCATCATCACTTTGGTCCTTAGTTCTTTAGCTGGCTGGAAGGCCAATTACTCCTGGTCGAGGAATTTCCATAAAGAGGCATGGACTTCTGAGAGGATCCCGACTTGATGCTGCCAGAGGGTGCAGCATGAGGTGACATAGGTGAGAAAAAAACTACCTTTGTATTTTTAGTTTTGTATATTATATCATTTTTTTAATGTAGTGCTGACAAGTATATCATATGTGTGTGCAAATGTGGGCTTTGTACGGCTGGTGGGTCTCTCCCTTATGGAGAGGAGAGACAGAGGCGGGGAGGTAGTCGTTCCTACAAGTGCTCATGCTACCCTCGAGGAGATGGAGGAGGTGTACAGGAACCTATCCCAGCTGACCATGGAGGTACCCGAGCTAGCTATTGATGACTTACCGAGACCTATGCAGAGGTTTGGGGTTGGAGCATCTATACGCTTCAATGCCTTACTTCGCAAGGTAGCTTGGACTGTGGACTACTTCCTCACCCAGCGACAATGGGTTGTTCGTGTTAGAGGTGGTGTACGGGTCAGGAGTTAGGCCTGATGACACTCTTATACTTGTACTGAGAGCTTAGAGGCCTCAGATTTTGTAGTACTGAAAGCTACGATGCTTCAGATTTTGTAGAGACTCACTGAAAGCCATCGTGCTTCAGATTTTGTACCAGCACTACTTTTGAGCGATATATATATATATATATACAGACATTCTCGGTGATTTATACATTATGTGTTTTTTAAAATGATGAGTGATGTGATCTTGTTTACATGTTTGCTTTTATACATTGTATTATTTACATGTTGTGAATGCTTTTACATATTATGAATGTTATTTGTGTGTGATGTACCAACCCAAAATGAAGTTGGCCATCGAGTTAGCAAGTGCCTTCAACTTTTGTGGAATGTGTAGGTATTGAACGGATTCAAATGACTTTTCCAGGAGACATACTCGTCTGAAGAGACAGAGTAAGGTGGGATCACGGATGGTGTAAACCCGATTAAGATGGGAAACCACTAGTTGAGAATCCATGTGGATGACAATGTGGTTCATACCCAAGGAAATGGTGTTAGCTAGGGTTTCGATTACTTCCTGATACTCTACGGCATTGTTGGTCGCAAACCCTAGGCAACTTCCTCCTGAGCTAATGAGCTCACCTGTTGGGGAATATAGTACCCAAGCTGCCGAAGTAAGGTTACAGGTATGCCGGTTGGTGCCGTCCACGAATCCATAGCAAATTGCCATTTGCATATGCAGACAGAACATGGTATAAGGAGCAGAAACAAGATCTAAAGACACTAAAAAAAAAAGCGTCACAGCACACACAAAAACACAAAAAACATGCCATGTACAGTATATACAAGAAAGTCTAAGCGTGATGAATTTAAGCATAGTATCTCTTTAGGTAAAGCCCATTGCAGGGTTCACCCAAAGAGATTCTGTCATAGTCTTCAAGCTCTTAAGCTCCCTTCTCCAAAACACGTTTGAAAATGTAAGGTCCATGCCACATGGATTCGAACTTTCCTGCTCCTAGTTTGTCGTGCTTTTGGTCATAAGTGAGGACCAGGTCACCCTCGTTAAAGATACAAGGTTCAACTGACTTGTCGTATTGGGCTTTGATGGGTTTCTTATGCGTTTCATTAGCAAGAGTGGCATCTCAGCGGGATTCGTCAAGTTTTTCTAAGTGCAAGAGACGTTCTTCCTCGGCGAGTAGTGTTAGGAAGAAGTTCGACAGCGAGTTGTAGAGATGGAATTTCGCACTCTATAGGTAGGACAGCCTCCAATACATATACCAATTGAAAAGGAGTGAAGCTTGTGGTGGTTTTGATGGAAGTTCGGTAGACCCATAACGCTGAAAAGAGCATGTTGTGCCAATTGGACTTATGTGTTCCTACCATCCTTTGGATCATAGTTTTCAAGACCTTGTTAATGGCCTCAATCTGTCCATTGGACTACGGGTAGTAGGGTGTTGAATTTTCATGGCAAAAACCCAACCTGTCACTCAGTTCATCAACCATATGGTTCTGAAAATGGGAACCATGATCGGTAACAATTGCCTGAGGAACTCCGAACCGCGCTATTACATGATTGAACATGAAGAGTGTGGCGGTTTTGCCGTTGTTTTGATATGTAGGCATAGCTTCGGCCCACTTTGTAAAGTAATCCACAGCTACAATGATGTAACTATGCCCCTCGACCGATGTAGGCTTACAATGCATAAAGTTGATGCCACATTTTGCGAAAGGGCCCATGGCAATAACCGGGTGTAACGGGGTGGGATGGGTGCGCTTCTTCGTATGGAAGTGTTGGCAAGGAGGAGATTTTTTTACGGCCTCAATAAAATCTTTGAAGATAGTAGGCCAAAAATATCCTAAGACCATCCAATCGACCTTTCAACTAGAGCATTGCAAAAAACACCAATGTTCTTATAAGAAATACTTTGGACGTTGTGGCATTTTTTTGTGAAGTGAAATTTGATTTTATGATTGCTTGAATTTTCTTGAGATTTGTGATATGATCTATCTTAATTGTGATTTATTGAATGAATTATTTATTTCTTGAGACTATGAACTAATGGTGAAGTGAGCAGGTCGAATATTTGGTACTTTAGTTGACTAGTCTCCATAAATGAGAAGCCAAATCCTCATGAGAAAAATAAGGGATGTTGTTCCTTTGGAAATCTAAAAGATGTCAATTAATCAAAGCAACCAAATAGTTAGGTTCCTCATTTGAATTGTTGATAGAGGCTCTCAGAGTCTAGGAAGGCTTCCCTTAAAATCAAGTTGCTTGATTTTAGGGATTAAGGAGACAACTAATATTCAATCAAGGATTGATGGCAGAGTTAGAGACAAGTTAGTTTTCATTATAGATAATATTGGAATGAAATGAAACACATTGGAATCATTTTGCATATTGTTAAGGAAGTTGTGACAGCCCATTCAAATTGTAGTAGAGCTATTTTGTTGTTATGTTCTAAACTTTTCAATAAAGAGATGAAGATTATCTAAGTTGAGCATTTGGTGTTTTAATCAAGGTTCCTATCAGAACCTTGAGTAAGGGATCCACTCAGGGAAAATAAAGGTACTCATGTAACAAGGAAGTGTTTCAATTTTGCAGTTTAGCATTTCAATCCAATTTCCTATAGCCTTTTGTTTCTAAACTTTATCACAGTTTCTTGTACTTTACTTCAAACTCCTATAGAATCTCTATTTTATGCAATTAGTGTTAGGATATTTCAATAACCCATCCTTGTCCTACCTAGCATTATTTATTTTTCCTAGTTTTTGATGATGTCATTTGTCTCCTAGTGGTGTGCAGATGTCATCCAGGATCCATGTGCCACCTTCTAAGCCCTGCATGCATCATTTTAGGACCACTTTAGTCAGTTCCCTATTTTATAGGAACCTATTGAGTGTTCCAGTGCAATCCACCTGATTTATCTGACTCTTGTGAGGGTTTAGAGCTCTGTATGCCACTAATTGTGGCCTCATGCTCCCTTTTCTCACTAGCATGCATGACAGACTCACTATTGCTCCCTCCTTAGCCAGTTAACTAATTGTGACTTCATTTAGCTGAGTTTAGGTTCAGGTCAGTTGACTTTGAGTCTTCTAGAGCACTCCAGTGGTGATAATCCCCATTCTAGAAAAAATGAGGTTCGAATTCTCTTTCATGATTCGAATTATCTCCATTGTTACATCATTGTTTATTATACTGATAATTGGAAAATGTGACATTATTCTGCTCCTATCTGAGTTCTGCTGCATTATTGATCTTCTGCTCTTTTTTATGCAGTTTTCACTCTTATTCTAATTTTATGCTCATTCTTTCTTTGTGAGGTATCCTCGGTTGTTTAGATCTGGCATGAATTATAATTTCAAATGGTATCAGATCCATTTGAGTGAATAGGTTGAGCAACTTCTTTCGGTAGTGCACCAGAAGCCTATGGATTTCCACAGCAAATCCTGGTGCCATTGCATTGAATTCATTGGAGAAATCCAATGAGGTCTAGCTAGGTGTGAAGGATCTAGATAAAAGTGCCTACTATCCTAAAGCAGTTCTCAGTAGTAGTATACCTCCATTATTGAAATTGTTTTGCAGGTTATTCAAGTTTTTGAGTGCAACAACAGTTGCAGCAGTTACAACCATTTTCTGCAGGTGCAACAATTACAACAGTTTTCTGCAGTAGCAACAGTTTCACCTTGTATTCGCTCCAGCAATTGTAATGGACAATTCGAAATATCTTCTCTCTCCAAGGATCTTTACACCCTTCAATTATCTTGATTGGAGGGCTGATATGCAGATGGTATTGCGAAACAAATCACTGTACATGGTGACACTGGGGAAGGATCCCAAACCAACATTAGCTATGGAGAAAACCAAGTATCTGAATAGATTAGATGAAGCATTTGGTTTCATGTGTATTCATATTTCCATAGATCTACTCTTCCACATCGAAGGATTGAAGACTCTAAGAGAGTTATGGTTGAATTTATAGACCCTCTTCGGCAAATAAGATGAGTTAAGACGCCATATTATGCAAAATGAGTTGATTGCTCTACAACCGAGCAGTTTCGAGACCATTCAACAATTCTTTTCAAAATTCAAATGTCTAGTTATTCAATGAAAGCAATGTGGCATTGAGAAGAAGTATGAGCAATTGGTGCTATCCATTCTAAGATATCAAGGTCCTGAGTTCTCCATCTTTGTCTCTACCTTCCATTCTGGGTGAATGCCAATCCTTGGTTGGAAGATGCCCTCCTTAGATGTTTTCACCGAATCTCTCATCCAAGAACAAGATAAGCTGATCCATATGGGTGCCTTGAAGACCTCCAAATGTCAAGCTCTTCTGGTTAGAGAACCAAAAAGTGCGAATGGGAAGGGGAAGCGCAAAGGCAAGGATAAGAGGCAATCTGAACCCAAGCAGAATGCCAATTCAAGTCCATCATAAGGAGCCTCCAGCTCTAAGAAGGAAAAACATAAGGGATTTGAGAAATCCAAGTGTTCCTATTGCAAGAAAGGAAACCACCCAGAGAGATATTGCATGTAGAAGAAGATAGATCAGATGACCAAGATTCTTGAACAACACAACATTTCCCTCTCAAAAGGTGTAAGAGAGACTGATTCTGGAAGTGGTTTTGATGGTCATGAGAGTTGCCATGCACTGAAGGCTAGATTTTAAAAATCACAAGCCCTCGTCATAGATTCAGGAGCCTCCAACCACATGGTTGCCTCCAGAGAATCATTTTCTTCTCTAGATCTCAAAGATGGTCCAATTATTCACATGGGAGACAACTCTCAGATCTCTGCTGAAGGGAAGGGCACAATACATATGGAGCATGGCAAGTTCAAGAATGTTCTATTTGTGCCTTATTTGTCGAAAAATTTGTTGTCTGTATATCATATGACTCACACAGGTTCACCAAAGAAAGTGGTCTTTGGTCCTGACACAGTTGAGATTGCAGAGATCTCCACTGGGAAGATTATAGCGAAAGGGTTTGCAAACCATGCCTCCAAGGCATATGAATTCTCACATTTTTTTTCCATACTCTTTGCCTACCCCATCGGAATCTGATGAATATCAGAGTGATACCTCTTCTAATGAAGATGAGGATCAAGATATTGATGTTGAGAATAAAGTTCAAGGAGATTCATATTCAGATACATATCCAACACATGATCCCAATCCGTGGCCAAGGCTAATATGGGCTCACAAAGTCCTTGTAGCTGCTGGGAACAGAGTTGGGGATCCATCTGACCATAGGACTACCAAATATCAGTATCATGTAAAACTTGCACTATGTCATGATGCAGATCCACTTCTCTCAGAGAGTTGCTACATGATGGTGGGGTTTGATCCATAATCTCTTGGAGAGACTTGCCATGGGGGATATACAACTAGGAAACAATATCAGATGTCTGACAAAAGGTACTCAAAGGTTCATGATTTGGACCATAATGAGCCATTCACTCCAGTAGCAAGAATGTTAAATTTTCAGAATTTACTTCAATCTGATCTACTATTTTAACTCAGAGAACAACATGTACAGCATATCTACAACATATCAATCATGGAGACAATAATGCAAGCACACAAGAGACACAAAGATTTACTTGGGGAAAACCATAAAGGTGAAAAACCCCAATAACTTCCTCAGAGATAGATAGAGCAATGATACAACCATGAGAGATAGACATAACCTAGTAGCAGATCCTCCTCCTCCATAAGTGTGCCACTCCTCCTTGATTGCATGAGTGAGAATTGAGTGATCAAATAGAGTGCCTCCCTCACTCTATTTATACTTGACTTGACTTTCCTTTTACATAAATCATGTAGGCTCGAACTTAACCACATAACATAATGCTGACTGGGTCGACCCCCAATAGGGTGGTCTAATAACCCTTCGACCCACATGGCCAACCCCCAACAGGGTGGTCTACTAACCCTTTGACCCACATGAATTATACAGGGCTGACCCCAACAAGGTGGTCTAATAACCCATCAAGTATAAGTTACGACACTTACAATATAAATGATGACACTTCCGTATAGAGGAATAATACCATCTCTATAGGAGTACATACAACATACATATATGAAATACATTCCGAAGTTACATATACATCAACACTCCCTCTTAACTAGGAAGGTATTTCTCAGCACAGGTCTTCTAGCACAAGTCTTCTTCTCTGGATCATCGTCACTGGATAATCGTCATCGAGTCATCATCATCGTCACTACTACTGCTATTTCAATCATTCTCTGAATCTACTCGTCATAGGAAGTTCTACAGAGCCAGTCCTTTTTCATACTAGATGTAGGCCCACCACCTGCAGGTCTTCATCATCACTAGCCATACTGTGGAATCCTCAGGACTTATTACGTGCGTCACAAAACCTTAAAAGAGTCTCTTGACTAGCAAGAACTCTAAAGAACATCTGAGGCCTTTTTCATCCTGTCTAGATCTCCAGGACTTATCACATGTGACCCCACCACAAAACCTCGCAAGAGCATCCTAGGCTGTTATGAGCACGCAGCTCTACCTATAGGATCTCCCAGGGCATGAATTACATGTGGTCATGGCAAAACCTCGCAAGAGCATCCCAGGACTGATTACGGGCACACAGCCCAACCTATTGGATCTCTCAGGGAAACGAATTATATGCCATAGGACAAAACCTCGAAAGAGCATCTGCCAGATATCCCAGGGCACCGAATTACATGCCATAGACAAAACCTCGAAATACTATCTGCAGATCTCCCAGGGCACCAAATTATATGTCCTCCTAGAGAAAAACCTCGAAAGAGCATTTGCCAGATATGCCAAGGCACCGAATTACATGCCATAGGCAAAACCTCGAAAGACTATCTGCAAATCTCCCAGGGCACCGAATTACATGCTCATCTGCACAACCTGATCCACGGCCATAGAGTATCAACCTGATACTCACCATACATCATCCTGATGTACACATGATCATCCTGATCATCATCACTGCAACATCCTGCTGCATGTCATCTAGAGCAACATCCTGAAGCTCGTCATCCATGATCATCCTGATCATCATCACTGCAACATCCTACTGCATGTCATCTGGAGCAACATCCTGAAGCTCGTCATCCATGATCATCCTGATCATATCCATGATCATCCTGATCATATAATCCATCTACCTGATGCATACCAAGTATCTACCTGATACATATCATCATACATGATCCACCTGATCATACAATGTATCCACTTGATACAAATACAAATACATGATACATATCACCATACATGATCCACTTGATCATACAATGTATCCACCTGATACATATACAGATACATGGTCCAAGCATCCAACATGATTCATATACAAAAATAAATACACATGATCCAACCGATCATATCCAGCATCCAACATGATGTGTACATACATATAAATGATCCAACTGATCATATCCAGCATCCAACATGATGCATACATACATACATAAAAAATGATCCAACTGATCATATCCAAGCAGAAACCAAAACATCATCCTGATGCTCATCATCCAGCGCTTACATCCACAGCCATGTGAAGGATCCTCCTTCCAACATGATTGGAATGGCTTCAGCAAATGTGTCCATCACTTCTTCCTCAAAGTGTCCTCAATCTGAAGAATGCCAAGTCTCTCTCTGAAGTACTCAAACTTCACCCTAGCTAGTGGCTTCATCAGCACATCAGCAATCTGCTCGTCCGTCGCAACATACAGGAGCTTCACAGCTCCTCTTTGCACCATATCCCTAATATAGTGATATTTGATCTCTATGTGTTTCGACCTGTCATGAAACACCGGATTCTCGGACAGTTTCACACAAATCTAGTTATCACAGAAGATACCAGTAGCATCCAACGGGAGATCAAATAACTCGGACAGTAGCTTCTGTAGCCATACTGCCTCACAACTAGCTGAACAGGATGCAACATACTCTGCCTCAGCTGTACTCAGTGCTACGCAGGACTGCTTCCTGCTAAACCAAGAGATCGTACCTGATCCCATACTGAAGCAACACCCAGATGTGCTCTTCCTATCTATAGCACTGCCAGCCCAATCTGAATCAACATAACCCTGCAGGTTAAACTTTTGATTCGCCTCATACTTGAGCCCATAATCCACTGTACCCTTCAGGTACCTCAGAACATGCTTTACAGCAACCAGGTGAACACTCCTCGGATCTTTCAGGAACTGACTCAATGTGTTCATAGCAAAGCAAATGTCTAGTCTCATGTTCGTCAGATACATCAAGGACCCAATCATCTGACAATGCATAGAGACATCAACCGGCTCAGATGAAGCATCGCATAGAAGCTTCAGATTCGATGCCATAGGTGTGGCCATGGCCTTGCAATCCATCATCCTGAACCTCTTCAGGATCTCTACTGTGTACTTCCCTTGACCAAGGAAGATCCCACCTGCACTCTGCCACACCTCCATACCTAGGAAATAGTGCATCATTCCCAAATATTTCATATCGAATTCAGCAGCAAGCTTCCTCTTAGTATCTGCAATCAGTCTGTCATCTCCCGTTACAAATAAGTCATCCACATACAGGAGTAGAATCACTAGATTGCCTTCCTCAACCTTGTAGAAAAGGTTGGAATCCCAAACTGGATAGAAAGCTGTTTATCCTACCATAAAAAGTTCTGCACACATATATGACTACACCATGCTGTCTTGAAATCCATTTGGTGCATCTTCTATTTCATCACTTTTATATTTCTCAATGCTGCCATCTGCAACATGTTTGATCTGATAGTTCCATTTGGAAGTCACAACAAACTTCCCTTCAGCTCTTAGGACCGCATCCCAAACATCGTTCTTCATGATCGATGGATCATGGCATTCTTCCCGTATCCTGGGAACTTCAAGATCTTCAATAGATAATTTTGTTGCTGAACAAATGTTGTAGTTCTTCTTTTGTAGGAGATGGAATACGATCTTTCCTACACAACAAGTTAAATTGCATGATTAGAAAACATCTCATAGTTTTCAGAACACACTCTTACACATAAAGAAATATGTCATATAGTCATGCAATTATCTTAGCCAATGCTTCAATTCAACACTTATCCATATCCCGTAACTTTCTAGATGCCTTCCAATCTCTACCAGAACATTGTTAAGAGTGTGCACAACTCCCAACATGTCAGCAAAGAGGTTTCATTCTAGATAAGTAGCAATGGAATGTTGTACAGTGCCATAGGCCACTTACCCATGTATATTAGTAGTATATTGTTCATCAATGCAACTATTCTAATATGCACAATACATATCCTAAGTCTAGGAACATGAGCATATACATCATTGAACAATTTTATTTAAACAAACAAATATGCAAGAAATGATAATTAAAATACTTATCTTTGTTTGTTCGTTGGGTGGACTCCCTCTGAGTCTTCGCTTCCTTGCAGGAGCTGCTGGAGTCCTAATCGGAAGTAGCTTCTTCTACACCTTTCTGTTGTGGAATGTAGAGAGATGGTCAACTCCCTCTGAATATCTGCATCCTTGCATAAACCACTGGAGTGTACTCCCTCTTGATCTTTGCTTCCTGGATTACCTGTTCTTGAACTCATATTCATCCTTGGTCACTATGCATGCTTATTAGTATCATGATTGTGTTATCCTTGTGATCTCATATAAAATCATACATTCATTAGTATACTATTAAAACACAATAATCTCAAGCATGTATAGTCATGATCATTTCAAACAAAAATAATAAGCATTAGCATTCAAGGTTTATGTAGGATTCTTATGGTTAGTCAAATCATAAGAAACATAACATGTCTAAACTTATAATTACTCAAACCTATGACTCTTCGAGTTAGTCATATCATTAATTAAGGTAAGACACATAATATGCATATACCCATGATTATTCAAACTTATGACTTCATGAATAATCATTATCAACAACACAACAGTATAAGATCCTAACCCAAGGTAGGATTCTAGCTTGATATAGGAAAAACATACCTAGATTAGCATGCTAGCTAGTTATGTCTAACATACCCGTATAATGTCTTTTGGTTCTCTTCAGTGACTTGTGCTAGTAACCTGCATGTCTCATAAGTTAACCATTGTAGAAACAAGTTATACATACCTCGAGAGTATATCTTCTATGTGATCCATGACAATGGATGAATCCTTGTCTTCATGTCACCATGATCATACGTTCTTGAAGTAGAACATGATTTGTCTTTCTTGGTGTACCTTTTTGTGTTAGTAGACAACATAAACCTCATACAACACCATAGTGCATTAGTACAATCATAAGTGTCAACACCCTAACCAATGAATATCTTCTATCATGCATTCATAATTTTGTTAAGGTGATACGACAAATCTAAAATCAAAATTGTACTAACCGTAATAACATGAAGACAAATATACCATAAAATTAATCATGAACAAATATCGAAACATAACTTGATGAGTCATACCTGTCGAGATCGCTTGTAATATTCTTATGTAAGGCCTTAGCCTCATCTCCCTCTGAAACAGGAACTTCTTCACTTATGCAGGTGCCCAATCCATCTTCTTCTAGGATTAACCCAATCCACTTGATTTGCAAGAACTGGTCCTGGAGATGGATATGGGTTTGTCAGAGAAACCCCAAAAATTCAAACTTTGAATTTCAAACTTCTGAAAGGATAGAAATATGTGCCTTGATGAGCTGATCAAGCTGGTATATTCAGAATTTGAAAACTGCAAAGTTTCACTCCTCAATTTTTCCTTTGAAACTTCTGGATTCACTAGACGTGACCCTAAACTGGGGTTTAATGAAGCCCACTCTTATGCCCAATCAAAAGGTTTGATCCAAATCTCTAAGCTTCTATTTTTCTGAGGAGCTTCCAGCCGTGGTCATAGATTTCAAAAATTCCCATTTTTATAGAAGCCCTAATTTTCCACTTTTCTGATCAAAGTCCCGAACTAGGGTCTAATCAAGCCCGGCCTTCTGCGCAACCAAAAATTCTAATATTGGTCTCTAAATTTCTATTTTGATGAGTAGCATCCAGCCGTGGTCTCCGATTACAAAAATTCCAACTTTCTCCGAAGCCCTAACTTCGGGAAGCAATGAATGAAGGTACTCAAAAATAATTCTGTTTTGACAGAAATATGTACCTGATTGTTTCTGGTGTAACTCTGAACCTTTTGATCCACAGGGTCTGAAAACGTTTCTTGAGATAGCCTGACCTGTTAGCTTTCCATCCCGACAGGTCTTACCTCAATTAGATTCTCTGAGAGAGAGTTATGCCAACTGTCGCAACATGACCTGTTTATGGGATAATACAGGAGAGTGAACTTGTACGGCATGCCACGTGTCACTGTTTCAACTTCGGCCTCTGAAATTTTTTCTTGAGATAGCTTGACCTATTATCTTTCCATCCTGATAGGTCTGACCTCAATTGGATTCTCTGAGAGAGAGTTATGCCAAGTGTCGCAATGTCACCTGTTTATGGGATAATACAGAAGAGCGAACTTGTACGGCGTACCACGTGTCACTGGTTCAACTTTAGCCTCTGAAATTTTTTTATGAGATAGTAAAGTCTGTGTACTACCTGTCACTTTTTATGAAATTTCATTTGGATCTTCCTAGCCCAAGTTATGACCTTTTTCCCAAGGTCACCTGATTTTGACTCAGATCTAGAAGAGGCAGAAACCCTATATTGTACAGATCATAAATCACAAAGCACAACGAATTAGGGGTTTTTCTTTGGACACAAGGTACATGGGGATCTGATCTTCGACCTGTAAAAGTTTCAAATCCGAAAATTTGCCAAAATGGATTTATAGCGAAAGTGCTACGATGACTGGTTTTTGCTATATCAAGCCCTAGCATCGTAAGTGCAACAAGTGTCATACATGCCATATCATGCCTTCTTTCAGGCTAGCTCTGATAACATGTTAAATTTTCAGAATTTACTTCAATCTGATCTTGGATCTTAACTGAGAGAACAACATGTACAGCATATCTACAGCATATCAATCATGGAGACAATAATGCAAGCACACAAGAGACACAAAGATTTACTTGGGGAAAACCATAAAGGTGAAAAACCCCAATAACTTCCTTAGAGATAGATAGAGCAATGATACAACCATGAGAGATAGACATAACCTAGCAGTAGATCCTCCTCCTCCATAAGTGCGCCACTCCTCCTTGAGTGCATGAGTGAGAAGTGAGTGATTAAATAGAGTGCCTCCCTCACTCTATTTATACTTGACTTGACTTGCCTTTTACATAAATCATGTAGGCTCGAACTTAACCACATAACATAATGTTGACTGGGACGAACCCCAATAGGGTGGTCTAATAACCCTTCGACCCACATGGCCGACCCCCAATAGGGTGGTCTAATAACCCTTTGACCCACATGACTTATACAGGGCTAACCCCAACAAGGTGGTCTAATAACCCATCAAGTATAAGTTACGACACTTACAATATAAATGACGACACTTCCGTATAGAGGAATAATACCATCTCTATAGGAGTACATACAACATACATATATGAAATACATTCCGAAGTTACATATACATCAACAAAGAAGGGTTCCTAAAGGACTTGTTTTGGAAAATACAACTTCTACACAGTGGCAGGCACATCGGAGGAGTAGATCCAGATCTAGCACCTGCATTGTTATGCTATAGAGGAGCAGCTTGCCAATATTTTTGCAAAGGATTTCACTGAGGAAAGTTTTTTCCTTCTCTGCTTAACATGAAGTTTCTTTGTGTTCCCTACTGCTATTCTTTTTTAGGGGGGGTATTTTTCCCATGAGGATTTTTCCCCATTTCCTTGGTTCATGGACAGTTCTTTAAATTTTATCATTTATTTGATTGTATGGGTGACCTTTGGTCTTATTAACCAGGGCCCAGGATGCAAAGTATGGATTAAGGGGGAGTGTTAGGATATTTCAATACTCCATCCTTGTCCTACCTAGCATTATTTATTTTTCCTAGTTGTTGATGATGTCATTTTCCCCCTAGTGGTGTGCATATGTCATCCAAGATCCATCTAGCACCTTCCGATTCCTACATGCATCATTTTAGGACCACGTCAGTCAGTTCCCTATTTTATAGGAACCTACTGAGTGTTCCAGTGCAGTCTACCTGAGTTATCTGACTCTTGTGGGGGATTAGAGCTCTGGATGCCACTGATTGTGGCCTCATGCGCCCTTTTCTGACTGGCATGCATGAAAGACTCACTATTGTGCCCTCCTTAGTCTGTTAATTGATTGTAACTTCAATTAGCCGAGTTTAGGTTCAGTTCAGTTGACTTTGAGTATTACGGATCACTCCAGTGGTGATAATCCCTATGCTAGACCAACTGAGGTTCAAATTCTCCTGCATGATTCGAATTCTCTCCATTGTAACATCATTGTTTATTATATTGATAATTGGAACATGTGACATTATTTTGCTCCTATCTGAGTTCTGTTGCATTATTATTCTTCTGCTCTTTTTTACTATAGTTTTCACTCTTATTCTATTTTTCTGCTCATTCTTTCTTTGTGAGGTATCCTCATCTCTTTAGATCTACCGTGACTTAGAATTTCACAATTAGTTTAACAATTTTGAATAGTTTCCCGCATTTCTTCTTTTACTGCTTCATATTCAATTGCAACCTTTCCAACTATAGTGTTCAAAGATATTGTTTACATCTTGTGAGTCAATTATCTATAACTATAACTCATTGGCCGAATGTGCTTATGATGCTAGTTATTTATCTATAAGAAAGGTTCCAACCACCTCTTGCATCCCATACTTCTTAACTTATGATTGTAGATTATTCCACAAACATAATAGATAATTGGTTAGTTGATGAAACCCAAAGCTTGGGCATTTTTCCTTGAAGTAACATTTTGCACATTTTCTTAGCTTTGATAACTCTTTCACTTTAATCATGATTTCATTAGATATAATTCACTTGAGTATGTTCTATAACCAACCTATAATTTGTGATGATGAAATTTCTCATTGAACCTAGGACACATCACTTCATTAGCTATAAAATTCTTAATCTTGTGGCAGTGGCCTGTAACCATAGAACCTCTTATTTTCCTCTTATGTAGAAGGAGTGAAGGTTATGAATTCATTGTTAAGGAATGAAGCCAACAAATTATTCAAGTTAGGTATTAGGTTGCATTCATTTATGATGTAGATTATACTCATGTGGTTGCATACATAGTGCATAGTACCTCATTAAAATAACACTTTCTGGGTTGATAAATTAAAGCGGAGATACAAAGTTCATCATTATTGGTGTAATTTTTTGAACCATTACTTTTTTGCACCATTTTCAAGGAGATGCTAAAACAACATTCAAGATAATAAGAATATTTAAAAATAAAAAATAAAAAATTAGTTACAAGATTTCTTACATCGATCTAGAGTTGGATTTGGTAGATTTGTATCAAGAAAATTTATTTATGGTATGCTTGGAGCAGGTCCAAGTAGACAATAACAACAATAAGAGGAAGGTGAAGAACACATCCAATGCGTTATTAGAGAATTTGGTGATATACCTAATTAATGATCACGGGTTTTCATCAATCCTCTCTCTAACTTTGAGAATAATTTTGTGGAGAGAGAAGAAGGATCTTCATCCAATTCCATGGCTGAAGATAGAGAAGAGAAAAATGAAATGTTTGAGTTCCTAATTAGGTAAACCAAACAAGAAACCAAGATGAAAAACATCAATCGTTTTGCTCTCCCTCACTTCCATGGTATTACTAGAGAAGACCCTGATACCTTCTTATTTGAATTTGAGGTTGTTTGCAGGACATATGCCTATGCAACTTATACTAAAAATATCAAATTCTTTCCATTAACATTTAGGAAATCAATTTTAATATGGTTCATGAGACTAAAAGAAAAGAACATTGGAAGTTGGGAGAAAATGTAGACTTTCATTGACAAATATTGAGACTACTACAAAGCAATATATACAAGAGATGTGACTTTTAAAATGATGCAAGGAGAACGCGAGTCCCTACAATATTATGAATAAATATTTCAGCTTAGCTACAAAAGGACTCATAGTTGTGTGATGGATGAGGATTATCTCAAACCTGTCATTCGTTGAGGAGTTAAATAAGAATTGATGGAAACATTAAATCTTCTTGCTAGTATAGACATCTGCCATCTTTATTGTGATGATATTGGGCAAACATTCAAAAACTGCTCAAGATCTACAAGCAATAAGAGATATGGCAAGAGTACTACTCCAAAATAATGTAAACCTACAACATTAACTCTTTCTAAAAATGAAATTGTAACAAACTTGAGGAAATGTACTAAAAAACTCATTCAAGCACTTCTTCAAATACTTTGTTTCATAAATGACTTAATGTTGCTCTGAGTTATTTAAAGCTAGAAATAACTTGAACAAAAAATACTCAATGAAACAATCACAGAATCACTGTAGAAAGTGAACACATTTGTTTAGGGCCAATGCCCAAGGAAAAACCCCAGTATGGGGAAAAACCCAAAGATATGTCTTTTTATTAAATGAGAGCAAAACTGGAATTTCTCACAACTCATAAATTTATCTTTCCACTCAACAAAATCATAAATGAAATTAAGAAGACAACTTATCTCAACAAAATCACTTGGAAAATGTGTCAATCAAGACCCCCTTTCACATGTGCTAACTTTCTCAGCCACACATGCCAAAAAGATTGTTGTACACCTCTGTGTACTTGACTGTATGATGCTGTCAGAATATCGATTTATGTGCTAGCAAAAGGATAGTACGTACTATACAGAAATACTCAGCACAAGTACTTTTTATCAATCTAGAAAATGGTGTCCATATGTTCTAGTATTCAAATCCTTGATTTCTATGCCGTTGGTATTGCTGTATAGGCTGTTTGCTGCTCTCATATTTCCTTGGGAACTATGCCAATGAATTTTAGGGAAATATGCTCTCATATAATGCAGAAGTAACTTCTCTCTCTCTATCTCTTGATTTCTTTCTCTTACTGTGTGTTTGTTTCTCTTTCACTAGACTTGTATTTGTACTTTACTTTCTAAAAAACCCTAACTAACTTTTCATCCAATGGTTAAGATGATTTTGATCTGAGGGATTATATTCAATGCTCCTCATTAATTACATCACATAATTAATAAAACATTTAAATAAATTTTAAGACAACTTAAAGTACATAACACAAAGTACTTTATTAAAAAGTCACTTTAAAAATATAACAAGTCTAGGAAACACAATGTTGTGTTCCCCCCATGGAAAAGATAAAAAACATTGGGATAAGGACATCTCTCACTACATTTTTCAACACTCCCTCTTAATGAGGAAGTTGATGTCAGAAGACAACTCAAAACTATGGATTCTACTCATTCTCTCTATGTTGGTTGAGTCTCCTGCCAGTGCTGCTGCCCTCATATGAAGGTATCATCTGTGCACCTGCCTCACCTTTAGATTCTGAATCAGATAGCCATCCACCTAAATCTAGAAATATCACCTCTCCATGCAGAAAACAAACCTTGTCTCTTTTATTCCCAAGTAGAATTATGGTATCAACTGAGTTCCTTACCCAATAGAGAAACACATGTGTTGTATTGATAAAAATTACATACCCACCATCCTCCAATGATGACATAGAAAGTCTGCTGACTTTTATACATGGAACAAATAGTACCATGTCTACTTCAAGAATCTCTCCAAAATCTAGTTGGAATCTCACAGTTCCAACTCCTCTTATCTCTGCCTGAGGGTTTCCAATATCTGTTTCAAAAAAGTGTCCTGGGGCTATCTCTTCTATCCTCTGAAAAACTCCATATTTCGTGGTCATATGGCTAGTTGATCCACTATCAACTATCCACATGTCATGGAAATCTATTGAACTCCATACACTAGTCTGTACTGACACCAAAGAAAATTCCTTTCCAAATTGGGTAGAAAATTATTCTATTTCTGCTGATGTTGCTCCCTCTTTTTCTTCACTCCCCTTCCTCTTGGGACATTGACTAGCATAATGGCCATACTTGTTGCAGTTAAAAAATCGAACCTTACGAATGTATTTCTCTTTTTTCTTCCCTTTTCCCTTGCCTTTGATTACAAGGTGAACATTGTCTTCACTACTCTATGTGCTATTCTAGAACGTCCCCTCTCGGGACTCTTCTTGGGAAAATTCATCCCATAACCTTGTCCAATCTGGAAGTTTCTCTCTAGCAACCACTCCTTGCACAAATGTGTACCATTTAGCAATGAATCCATTAAGGGTAGTTCTAACAAGCTCCTCATCTTCCACTTTCTCACCAGTAGCACCCAGTTCATCTCTAACTTGGGAAATCTTGGTGAGGTAAGTGGTTACTGTATCAGCATCAGTCATGTTGGTGTTCCTCAGTTTTTCTCTAAGAACCATCTTTCTATTCTTGCTCTTACTTTGGTAAAGAGTACATAAATATTTACAAATTTCAAAAGCATGTGACTTACCTGTGATGTGGGGTATCACATGATCTTTTATGGAGTCCAAAAATATTCTTTGTGCCTTGATATTTTTCTTCTCAAAGGTAGTCTTTTGAGTAGCATCTATGGGAACTATGATCGTGTCAGAAGCACCAACAATATATGATAGCTCCAACTCTTTGAACAATACAGTTATGAGTTCTTTCCAAGGGATGAAATTATCAGACCCATCGAGTATGTCTTCATACCGTAATCCTGCTGAGGCCATGACTTTAACTGACCCTAAATTGAACCTATTATGTTTTGTATTAACACAATTGTTCTGCCCAACTGTCTTGACTGCTTCAAGAAATCAAAAGATCCACAAACTAACAGAGCCAAGCTCTGATACCATGTAAAAAAATTGAGAAAATGTACTAAAAAACTCATTCAGACACTTCTTCAAATACTTTGCTTCATAAATGACTTAATGCTGCTCTGAGTTATTTAAAGCCAAAAATAACTTGAACAAAAAATACTCAATGAAACAATCAAACAATCACTGTAGAATGTGAACATATGTGTTTAGGGCCATTGCCCAAGGAAAAACCCCAGTATGTGGAAAAACCTAGAGAGATGTCTTTTTATTAAATGAGAGAAAAACTAGAATTTCTCACAACTCAGAAATTTATCTTTCCACTTAGAAAAATCATAAATCCAATTAAGAAGACAACTTATCTCAGAAAAATCACTTGGAAAATGTGCCAATCAAGACCCCCTTTCACACATGCTAACTTTCTCAGCCATACGTGCCAAAAATACTGTTGTACAACTCTGTGTACTTGATTGTATGACACTGTTAGAATCTCAATTTATGTGCTAGCAAAAGGATAGTACAGACTGTATGGAAATACTCAACATAAGTACTTTTTATCAATCTCGAAAATGGTGCCCACACGTGCTAGTATTCAAATCCTCGATTTCTATGCCACTGACATTGCTATACAGATTGTTTGCTTCTCTCAGATTTCCTTGGGAACTGTGCCAATGACTTCTAGGGAATTGTGCTCTCATAAAATGCAAGAATAACTTCTCTCTATATATATCTTGATGTCTTTCTCTTACTGTGTGTTTGTTTCTATTTCACTAGACTTGCATTTGTACTTTACTTTCTCAAAAACCCTAACTATCTTTTCATCCAATGGTTAAGATGATTTTGATCAGAGGGCTTATATTCAATGCTCCTCATTAATTACATCACATAATTAATAATACATTTAAATAAATTTTGAGACAACTTAAAGTACATAATGTTAGGATATTTAGACACTTAGGAGTTAGTTAAGATCAACTTGTGTAATATATCTGTTAGGGATAGTATGTTTTTTTAGTATGCATTAGTATGCATTTGTAAATACTTAATCCGACGGTCACGATATGTTCCCGACATAGAATGATCTGACGACTCAACTTCTCTTAGATCATACCTAATCTTGATCCGTGGCTTAACACCCGATTAGTCCATGATCTCTATTTAAAGAGCATGGAGGGTCATTGTTTAATTGATCGAATATGAGAAGCTCATTTGTAACTTTCTTTCTTTGCATAATAAATTGTCCCGTAGAAGCTATTTGGCTGGGGCCATGGAGTGTTTCCCTCAAGAGGGTTTAAACCATGTCAAAACATCGGTGTGTTGATCTGTGATCTGTTTGTGTGAAGTGGTTGCTCTTGGTGTTCGGTCCTTTGGTAGTACCCTATGTACCTGAACATGGTATCAGAGCTTTTATGAAGAGACGCTTCCGGTTATGATCTAGATCTTGAACTGTTGTTGCCGAAACTCGAAAGGGTTTCTGGTTCTGGTATTTTTGTGCATTTATGGGCTATGAGAGGTGTTCTATTGCGTCCGGAGTGTCGTTTCCATTGGGAAATAATTTTCTTTTGATCGAAAACGGTTCCCGGTTGCTCCAGAAACACGTATTTCATCAGATCTAAAGGTATAATGTTACAGTGACGCATTTTTTTTTATTTTTTGTTTTTAAAAGAAAAAAATCTCATATTTTATCATTTTTTACTGTTAGATTTTTTTGGGTTTGGATTGTTGCTTTCCCTTCTGCATATGCTCTTTGCCATGCACCTTGAGCGATCTCGGCAAATTAGAAACAGAAAGGGAAAGGGTTTTTCTTGGCTGCATATGCTCTTTGCCGTGCACCTTGCGCGATCTCGGCAAATCAGAAACAGAGAGAAAACGCAGACTTTTCGGGCAAGGTAACGACATCTAACTCCAGAAGTGTGAATTTTTTTTTTTGTTTCGATTTGTGGTGTGTTTTGTAGGAAAAAGGACAAGCACACAAACCAAGCAAGAAGAGTAAAAAAAAAAATCCCTTCCTCATTCCCATATTTTACATACCTTTTAATCTAGCTCACTTGGTTCAAAGTTGCTTTATTCCTTATTAGGTCTTGAGTTCAAGTCTTAGGAAGTTACTTTTAAAGAAAAAGTGCATGCAATTTCTATTTTCAAGTTACTTTATTGTAAAAGTGCATCTCACTTAAATAATAAAAAATAAAAATGCAAGTAAGTCACTTAAGTTCTTTTTTATTGTTGGACTATTTAAAAGTAATATCATTGTAAAAGTGAAATCACTTATTTTACAAAAGTGGTTCACTTAAAGCAACTTTCTTGTAAAGTGATTGTCAAAAGGTTCATCTTGGAAAGAGGGGGATTCTTTTTTTTTGCTGGACATTCTCTAGCTGCCACGTCACTATTGGGGACATCTTCAACAGTTTCTTTGTTCAAGCATAACTTCATTATACAGAGTCAGTTTTCAGTGTTTTTTGTTTTGAAACCACCTATTTTTTCAAGCTCTTCACATCCAGACTATTGGTTTCTGCTTTTACATCCATTAATTTACAAATATGGTCGCCCCTTGTGATATTCTACTTAACAGTTCCAACTATTTCTCATGGAAATATCGCATGGAGGATGTTCTACGAAGTAGGGGACTTTTCAGAATTACCTCAGGGAAAGAAACAGAACCCACTGATGATGATAATAAAATAAAATGGAAAAATAGATGTGACGAAGCTTGTGGATTGATTGGGATGTCAATCTCTACTCATTTGCAATTCTACATATATGGCATTGATGAACCTGATGTTGCTTGGGACAAGTTGGAATTTGTGTTTGGTAAATACAATGAAATTCGAGGTCACCAAGTCGAAAATGAGTTGATTTCTTTAAATCCAAGTGACTTTTCATGCATTCAAGATCACCACATCAGCCTAGATTCGCCTTCAGAATCTGCCTCTCATGGACATGCAATTTGTGTTTCTGGTTATTCTTATAATGCATCTTCTTCTTCTACTTCAAATGAATGGCTCATTGATTCTGGAGCATCTTATCATATGGCTAAGGATCAAGCCATCTTTTCTACTATGCATGAATGTAACACCAAACAAATATTTGTTGGTGATGATAGATCTCTAAATGTTGTAGGTACTGAAACAGTTCCAGTAGATAATGGTCATTTTAGTGATGTACTATGTGTTTCAAGAATTTCCTACAATTTGTTATCAGTCTATCAGATCACTCATTCTGGTGAAGGTAAAACTGTGACCTTTACACCTCACCAAGTTGTAATCAAGGATTTTAAAGATCCTCAACATGTCCTAGCTACCAGAATTGTTGATGATATTACCAGGTTGTACAAGTTTAACAACTTTGGGTCATCACCTTTCCCTTCAGTTTTTGTTGCTCATAGTGATAACTTGAGCAAACTTTGGCATGAGCGATTTGGTCACTTAAATTATCGCTCATTGCAACAACTATGTAAAGACAATATGATGACAGGTATTCTGATGGTATCTTGCAGGGATGGTGTTTGTTCCGGTTGTGTACTCAGAAAACATCATCGGGACAGTTTTGACAAAGGTGCCTCTTGGCACACCTCGGTTCCCTTGGAGCTTGTGCATAGTGACTTGTGTGGTCCTCTTCCATCTGCTTCCTTTTTTGGTTTCAAATATTTCTTAACTTTCATTGATGATTACACCAGACGCACTTGGGTTTATTTCCTAAAACTTAAGAGCGAAGTATTTAACATGTTCTTGGCCTACAAGGCCCTTGTTAAAAAACAATCTGGTCATCAAATTATTAAGTTAAGATCTGACAATGGAGGAGAATATGTTAACAAAAATTTCACTACTTTCTGCACTGAAGAAGGCATCCAACAATAGCACACTGTTCCATATACACCACAACAAAATGGTGTAGCTGAGCGGAAGAACCGCACTTTAAAAGAAATGGCTAATTGTATGATCCAATCTTAGGGACTAAGTCTTCAATTTTGGGCTGAAGCCATTAATTGTGCAAATTACATAGTTAATCGCACCCCCACTAAAGCATTACAAGGTATAACATCAGAAGAAGCATGGAGTAAAACTAAACCTGATGTAAGTTACTTCTGTGTGTTTGGTAGTGAAGCATGGGCTCACATTCCGGATGAAAAATGGAAAGCATTGCAGCCTAAAAGTGAAAAGTGCATATTTGTTGGATATTCTGAAGATGTAAAAGGTTATAGACTTCTTCAACCACATTCTCATGATATAATCATTAGAAGAGATGTTAAATTTGATGAAAATCTCTTGGCCTGCGAGCCTAACTCGGTGATTGTGCCATCTTTGGCCTGCAAGCCTAATTCAGTGTTTGTGCCTTCTTCTTCTTCTTCCAACTTCCTTGTCAGGTTTCCAACTCCAGTTTCTGATGATGACAGTGAGGATGAAAATCCACCTCCGCCTGCTCATGTTCCTCCAGCTGCACCAGCACAAGTGCTTCCTCGATGGGTCCGTTCAACATGTGAAGCAACTAGTGATCTTGTCGGTGATCCTAGAGATCAACGTCGAACACGTTCTCAGTTTCAGCGAGCCTCTTCTCTTTTGGCTCAAGTTTCTGAGAATCATGATCCAAAAACTTTTGCAGAAGCTTCAGGGAATCCAGATTGGGATGCAGCCATGGATGAAGAATATCATTCCTTAATGGCGAATGATACTTGGGATCTTGTACCTCTTCCAAAAGAAAGAAAACTTGTCATATGTAAATGGGTCTACAAAACTAAGTATGCATTAGATGGAAGTGTTGAAATACTTAAGGCAAGGTTAGTTGCCAAAAGTTTTTCCCAAGTTGAAGGGATTGACTACAATGAAACCTTTGCACCCGTCGCAAAAATGAACTCCATCTGCCTTGTTCTTTCCCTTGCAGCCTTACATAACTGGGAATTCCATCAAATGGATGTCAAGTCTACCTTCTTACATGGTGATTTACAGGAGGAAATTTACATGGAACAACCTCCTGGATATGTTTAGAATAACTCTATCCTTGTCTGCCACCTTAAGAAATCCTTATATGGCCTTAAGCAAGCTGCTAGAGCTTGGTATGCCAAAATGGATAGCTTTCTCCTTGACATTGGTTTTTCTAGATGCCATTCTGACCCCAATGTCTATACCAAGAAAGTAGGAAACCATCTCATCATACTTGTTCTATATGTTGATAACCTTATTCTTACTGGTATTGACCCTAAGCTTATAACCCATGTGAAATCCAGTCTTAAACAAAATTTTGAAATGTCAGACTTAGGACATTTGCATTATTTTCTTGGACTCCAAGTCCTGTAAACCAAAGAAGGAATATTTCTTTCTCAGTCTAAGTATGCTTGTGACCTTCTTCGTTGCTTTCACATGGAAGATTGTACACCAGCCCCTTCTCCTTTCCAGTCTGGAGTCAAACTTTCTACCACTTGTACTTCACCTGAAGTCGATGCCACCTTGTATCGTCAGCTTGTTGGTAGTCTCTTATACTTGACTCATTCCCGTCCTGACCTTTCCTTTGTCGTTGGTCGTGTTTCCCGTTATATGCGGACACCTCATGAAAGTCATTGGAAAGCAGCTAAAAGAATACTTCGATATATTCGAGGTACAGTTCAGTTTGGGATTCATTACAGTACAGGGGGGAAACCTTTGTTGGTTGGTTTCACTAATTCAGATTGGGTCGGCGATCCTGATGATTGAAAGTCTACTGCAGGTTATGTTTTCAGTCTGGGATCTGGACCTATCACTTGGGCTTGTAAGAAACAACAAGCTCTTGCTCTTTCTTCAGTAGAAGCAGAATATCGAGTCACAGTTAATGCCAGTCAGGAAACTTTATGGCTTTGACAGATCCTTTTAGAGTATGGATTCAAGCAGTAGCAGCCTACTCCACTTTGGTGCGATAATCAAAGTGCCATCAAGCTTGCCAAAGATCTAGTTCTACATCAACGCAGCAAACACATTGAGCTACATATGCACTTCATCAGAAATCTTGTTCATGATCGTGTTTTTGAAGTGCTCTTTTTCCCTACAGATGATCAAGTTGCAGACATCTTCACCAAGTCTCTTACAGAAGTGAAGTTTTCTAAACTTCGATCTATGTTAGGAGTTCAGGAACTTGTCATTAAGGGGGGATAGGCTCTAATGCCTCCTTCCTTCTCCTAATAGTGTCACTTTTGTAAATCCTTCAATCCTATCCCAAGTTGTTCTTAAGGGGGGATGTTAGGATATTTAGACACTTAGGAGTTAGTTAAGATCAACTTGTGTAATATATCCGTTAGGGATAGTGTGTTTCTTTAGTATGCATTAGTATGCATTTGTAAATACTTAATCCGATGGTCAAGATATGTTCCCGACATAGAGTGATCCGACGGCTCAAATTCTCTTAGATCATACCTAACCTTGATCCGTGGCTTAACACCCGATTGGTCCATGATCTCTTTTTAAAGAGCATGGAGGGTCATTGTTTAGTTGATCGAATATGAGAAGCTCATTTGTAACTTTCTTTCTTTGCATAATAAATTGTCCCGTAGAAGCTATTTGGCTGGGGCCGTGGAGTGTTTCCCTCAAGAGGGTTTAAACCACGTCAAAACATCGGTGTGTTGATCTGTGATTTGTTTGTGTGAAGTGGTTGCTCTTGGTGTTCGGTCCTTTGGTAATACCCTGTGTACCTGAACACATAACACTAAAGAACTTTATTAAAAAGTCACTTCAAAAATATAACAAGTCTAGGAAACACATTGTTGTGTCCCCCCCATGGAAAACACAAAAAACATGGGGACAAGGACATCTCTTATTACATTTTCAATAGAAATAGGCACTTTTTTGGATGACATAAGCATGATATCTTACACTTCTTGACTATGAAAATGGACACCATGAATATGAAGATAAAACAAGAAGAGGCAAACAAATGTTTAGTTTTTGTTATCCTAGATATACCAAAAAAAACATGCTAGGAATGAATGTCCACTCAATATTGTGTACATTTGTGGAATTTGTGAAGAAAAACACCAAACACCAAACTAAAAATTTCCTTCTTTGCTAGGTCTTAAAGATGCTTACCAGGGAACTAACAAAAATACGGAGAAATTATGTTTCATCCGAACCAAAGAAGGAGGATATTTTCTTGACCTCTTCAAACATGTATTCCTTATTCCCATGCTCAATATTTTATTGGATATAATGCACAAATGAATATCCAACCCTAGTATTCTCTTAATCAACCTAGTTGTCCAATGAAAAATCAACAATGGCCATATCAAAATCATCCCCAATCTTTTCAATCTCAATATCAACCATATCAACCTCAACCACACCACTCTCAACACCAATAGTGGTCCAATCCACAAGAGTGGATACCTCAAAATCAACAACAACAAGTGTTGCTTCCATATGCACCTTAGAAGACCACTGCCTAAACACAAAATAATCAACAATGTAACCTCAACTACCTACCCAAAATACCCCAAATCTAAATAATAGGTAGGTACAACCAATATACAATAATGTGATGACCTACCAAACCTAGTTTATGGATCTTCAAGAAATCAATCTAAGATTAGGGAAGGTTCTCACAAATCTTCCTCTCAATAAATCTAAGATCAGGGAGGCTTAAAATATTTGTAGAGCATAAAGAAACTTATGAAAAATTGCATCAAATCCAAACAATGCCTAAGACTCACTCCCTAGTTCCTGCTATCCGCCTTCATTCCCCCCACAAGTGACCATAATTTTGTTGCAAAAACATCATGTAGAATACAATTTGGAGCCTCTACAAACCACAAGAATACAATTTGGAGCCTCTACAATTCAAATGGACTGTCACAATAGGCTTAACAATGTGTTTCATTTTGTTCTAATATCATTTATAATGAAATCTAACTTCTATCTAACTCTCCCATCAATTCTTGATTGAAGGGTAGTTGTCTCCTTAATCCCTATAATCAAGCAACTTGATTTCAAGGGAATCCTTTCTAGACTTTGAGTGCCTCTATCAACAATTCAAATGAGGAATCTGGCTATTTGATTGCTTTGAGTAATTAGCATCTTTTTAGATTTTCAAGGGAACACGATCCCTTCTTTTCCTCATGAGGAGTTGGTTGCTCATTTACCGAGATCAGTCCACTAAAGTGCCAAAGATTTGACCTGCTCACTTCACCATTAGTTTGTAGTCTCAAGAAATGAATAATGCGTTCAATAAATCACAATTAAGATAAATCATATTGCGAATCTCAAGAAACTTCAAATAATCATAAAGTCAACATGCAAAACCCAAAATATCTCATTTTTATCATAATATTTGAAGTTCTATGGAGTTTTTAGTCATAAAACGTATCACATAAACTGTTAAATGGGCCTCAAAACTATACAAATCAGTGTCCCACCACAATGTTTACTCTACATGTAATTATTTAGGAGGTTTAACAACCTTCAATGCTAATGCATATGAATGATGGATAAAAAAATATATCACTTCACAAAAAAATGCCACAATGTCCAAACCGTTTCTTATAAGAGCAATAGTGTTTTTGCAATGTTCTAGTTGAAAGGATTGAATGATGTTATTTGAGATGATGTGTAGTCATCCTCGTTAATAGTTCTATGAAGCAATTTGAAATGATTTAAGTACCCTATAACTATTGACCCTTGTATGTACCCTCTTCAAAGAGAAGGCATCATGTTCTCTACTCCCATGCTATTCTAATGCAGAATATCAAGTCCATAAGGAAGATATTATAGTATTGAATATCATGATTGCATGGAAAAGCGTAGATTGTCCACAGGGGTTCATATCACTCAAAATGTAAGATAAGTATAGACTTAGGAATTGGAATATAGAGATTAATTGTTGGAGCAAGTACTAATAACTAGTACAAATCTCTGAAGATAAGTTTAGATTAATGAATAAAGAAACCAAGCATAGTAAGAGAAACAATATATACATAAAACAAACACATAACTATAAACTATCACATGCATAATATATTTACTCCAGAAACTATTTATGGAAAAACTACCCTTTAAAGGCATCATTTATTCTCTTTTTCCAACTCAGCCAAGATGATCACTTGACACACTTTACAATAGAGTACATCAAGCCTTTAAACTTAAGCTTCATCACATAAGATATCATGGATTGTGAATACCATGGGCCCATAAACTACATATGGTAAACATATGTTTGACTGAATCAAGTTTAACCTTAAACTACCCTTGACTGAGTGAAGGATAACCTAACATTCCCCCCTTTGAACTTGACAAGGAATAAATACTTACCATGCCCCCACTTAAAAAAAGGTTTAAAATTAGTTTTTTGGATTACAATAGGCACCCCTCAATTCTATCACCTAGGTCTACATTTAGAACTTACACGGTACCCTTGACTAAGTGAAGGATAACCTAACATTCCCTCTTTGAACTTGACAAAGGAATAAATTAAAAAAAATGGGGGCATGCTTAAACAAGTCTTACAGTAATATGCTCATTTACATGTGATTTTTTTCCTGTGGTATTTCTCCACCTGATGAACTCCATTTTCTTTCACTAATAAATTGCAAACTAAGATGGCTACTAAGGTTTTCAGCACTGCACCAACCATAAACCCCAGTCCAAGCATAGTGGTTGCAATGTTAATATCTCTATGATGTAGACATACAAAATGTCAAAAGTCTAGCAACATTGTCGACTTTAGCAATTCTCTCTATGAAAATTTCCAAATTTCTTTAATAAATTTCTGCTTAATTCCTTCATGATGAGAATAGTCATTAATGCTTCAAGTGACCCTACTTGTTGTCTGACAACAACATTATTACCATTGTTACTCTCATGAGATACCAAGTTAGTTAAAGCATGGGAATCCTATTCTTCGACTCCCTCATGTTTGTTGAAGTGAGAAAACATGGACAAAGCATGAACTCTACATGAAATTCACATGAACCCCTTTAGCCACTACAACCTCCTTTATACATTTTTCATCCACAACTAAATTGGTATTCCACTAGGGATGTGTTCCAAATCCCCTTCCCCACCAGAAGGTCATTTGAATATATGATCCACCAATGCGCTTATGCCACTTGACTCTGCAATAGCACCCTAGTGCAATTCTCCTATGGACTAGTTCCAAAGTTCCCTGCAACCTCCTTGGCAACCACTTTGGTGAAATCAACACTGGATGAGATATGGCCTTTGCAACTTGTGTGTAAACCATGAGAGATCAAGATGTTGTAGCAGGATAAGACATCGTTGATATGAAAATGTTTGAACAAAATTTTCAATATGGAACACCATAGCCACCATAGACAACATCACCAATGCACACTTCATGGATCTAAATCGTGAATAATCCCCACTTAAACTACAAGAAGCATTACCCACTCATCTATAGACCTGGTTAGATGCTACAAGAGCACACTTTGTTGAGATTTATACAATGTACAAGGGAACATTCTCCAAGACCTTCATTCTGATCATGTTGGGATCCACCATTGAGCAATGTTCTCACTTGGGTTCCACCTCACATATGTCTTCACTACATTCGCATAGATTTCACAACTTCACCAACATGCCATTTTCTAGACCAGCAAGTTTCACACTATGCAGGTATGTAAGCATGCATAAACGAACGCTTCAAAGCATTAGTATCTAAGCCCAACTATGAAATTCTATATGGTTTGATCATGGACAACATATCCACTGCTTGTAGATATATCTCAACATATGTACATTTCTCGTTGCAAATCCAGGGGCAACAAATTTCCATGGATCCATGCTTTTTACAAGTAAAAACAACTCACAATCTCCCAATACATCAAACCACTCTTGCTAGAGAGTTTAGGCCAACTTGGCCTTGATACCAAATTAAAACACTAAATACAATGAGAGAAACAATATAAACATAAAAGAAACACATTAATCTCAAAAATCATATGCATAAGAGATTTACTTTGGAAATCCTTTACTTGGAAGACCAACCTTCAAAGATATATTTTATTCTCCTTGGCTAATTCGGCCAATGTGGCCACTCAAGACATCTTATAATAGAGTACATCAATCCTTTAAATATGCTTCATGAGATAAAATACCATGGGTGAATACCATGAGCTACCCAATAACATGGGCCCATAAACTACCTACAACCAAATCAAGTTTAGCCTCAAACTACCCTTGATTGAGTCAAGGTTAATCTAACATGGAGAAACTAATAAGTTATTGGAATCTTACTCCACTTGGTTTTAATAGTGTGTATGGCTTGACTAACTTCTACTTATCTTATTCTAGGAATGCAAAAGTTATACTGGAGTGGGGTGAACGTCTTCTTCAGTGACTTTAGCGGTCATCTTCATCGACATCCACCATAATGCCACAATGAGTGAATTTTATAGTGATTATTAGTGAAATTCGATATAAAGAATCCTCCCTAACAACTTCAGTAGATGTTGATCAACATGGGAATAGAGCATAACAAGGAATTTGTATTCCCATACATTCACTTTTGCTCTTCCCCACCTCCCCAACCCCAGTGACATTCGTGTGTCAAATAATTCAACATCATTTACTAGATCAACCCATGGTTGGTGCATTTTACATGCAGCAAGCATTTTAAAATCAACGATAACCACGCCAACAACAAACGCTGTATACCACGGTGCTTGCTATCACTATTAAACTATGGGCCCAATGGATGAGGTCAACCCTACCAAATCCACCATTGGGTTGAAATGTAAATGCTATTTAAGACTTGCCTGTGGCCTTGGAAACTTGAATTGTTTAATGCTAACCACTTTCATAATTAGCTGCAATTACCAAAAAGAGGTAATAGATTCTATTAGACATAGGGATAGTTATGGGCACAATGGACTTAGACTTCGCTATGGAGAAAGATATAACTCTCATGTTTAATGAGATCATGGAAATAATAGTAACAATGAAGTTGGGCGGGCGGAAGGACAATGAAGAAAATATATATAAATGGGCAGAAGGACAATGAAGAAAATATACATAAATGTTGCTATCAATTGTATGATTCAAATATTAAAATAGATCAACCTGAATCTAGCAAGAGAATTATTGATGAAATTGCAATTTGGAGTGCTCAAATTGCAATTTGGGCGATCTGAGTTGTTTTAAAAATTGGGCATTTAGTTCAGTTCATAGTTTGGGATTTGACATAAAATATAAATTTGTTCCTGTTTATTGGATTAGGTAATTTGTGTATAATGTTGGTTGTACTGGATCCGTTAAAGTTGCATAAAATAGATGGCGTTGGTTAACAGTGAATCTGTCCCTCCCATCAAACCAAACTAAGTGTAAATTTGATATTACGATGACAACCAAATAAAATTAAAGTTGAATCCAATGGAGTAAAAACTTTATAATTCAATGGAATAATGTTTTGAGATGATTTAGGTATTTGCAGTTATATGAATTGTTAATGAGTTTTTGCATTTTTCCATGAAAATGAGTAAGGTTTTTGCTAGACTTCAAATTCTTAACTGGGTCAAAAATCCAAAAGATCATGGATAATGGAATAATGTTATTAATTATTTGATATTTTTAAGGTTAGTTGTTGTGTTTATTTCATTTTATTTAATTTGAATGGTTAAATATTGTGAATTGAAAGGTGCCTAAGACATATTCTGAGCCTTATTACATGTCACCAACCAAAATGGAAACCTATTAGTTTACCTCCTATTTTGGAAAAGAAGAAAAGAGAAAAAAATATTTACTTTATTTAATATAAGATTGTTTTTATGACTATACATTTCATCATTTTATTGGATGATTTGCACTTTTTTGAGATTTTGGTTCAAATTGCAATTTTCATTTCAGAAATGGATTTAATGATGTATCCAATCCTGCTATCACTATACAACATGTCCTTCATATCAAAATCCTTGATTTAGCTATACCCCTTGTAATATCCAGATTTTGACCCCATTGCATTAAAATGTAAATGATGTAATATTGTTATAAAATCATGGTGAGGAGCTCAAGGCCAAGGCCCTGCCATCGATTTATTGATGCATATGGTTTACGTGCTAGCTAGGCACAATGGAACTGCAAATATCATGTAAATATGCATTTTAATAAAATACCCACAACTAGCTATGCCATGCAACAAGAGATGGGGGCATGATTTTACAAGGAATTGGGAGGGAAATATTCAAACCCTTGGAGCCAATCAAGTCAAGCCAAGTGTCAATGAGAGAACCCATAAAACCCTGAACTACCCATGTTGACTTTTGTACCCAATCATTCATTTCTCCCAAGAGTTGGGTGAAGTAGTTAATACCTTGGGGAATGGAGAGGTATGGTTGTCCAAATTCGGGTATGGGAAAGCCACCCTTCATAGAAAATCGTGTTTGAATTCTTGGGCAAGAAATGACCCACGAAATTGCTCCCCAAGCCATTACCCATCAACCAGTTTTGCCTCTCTCACGTTCTTGGAGCTACCTGGGTGTTTTTCCTTCCACATTTCTACGGTTTTCCCTTGTTTTCTGGATAGGAAGAAGGCATTTTGGGTGTTGTAGAGCTGCTGGGAGGAAGGGAGCTCGATTTGGGGTTTCACTGAGGCCGTTTTGGCCATTGGAAATGCTCATAACCCATGGGAGAAATCGGGTTTGCTCCCTAGGGTCGAATTCCTCTTCCCATAGTCCGTTTTCGGTGTGCCCACGATTTGGGGAAAGCCCATGGCCATCCTGTTTGTAAATCCCATTGTTAAACATGTGTATCCATGCGCAATGATTGTGCTTGCTATGTGTAGATAGAGTATGTTGGGGTATGGGTTATGGGTATCCATTATTTTGTCTTGAGCTTGAGTGCAAGCATCCAGAAATGAAGAGGGTTTAGATTTAGCCTGATAAACCCAATTGTGGAATGGCTTGGCTTAGATGTAATGAGTATTTGGCTGTGTATGAGCTTGAGGGTCCCCTTTTCCTTGTAGAAATCATGCCAAGCTCAGGGGTCTCTGAGTGCTGAAAGAGTGCAAGCTGGGCAGAGACCTATGGTTGGGTGGAATGTTGCAGCGACATAGCTAGTTGCTTGGGACCATTTCATAATAAAGATAAGTGTTTTTCTATCTATGTGTTTTGCCTCTACAATGCTTTAAATTGATGATTGTTATTGATATGCTGAATGCATATGAAATGTGTCTGGATGAGGTTTATTTCCGTTATGCATGTTTGCTTGATTTGCATCTGCACACTTTTGTTTTATTCGTATGAATCTAATGAAATGGACTGAGTTTATGTAAAAGCCCCAGAATTTGGTATCATGTTCCCTTCCTCGAATTGGGTCCACGGGAGGGGACGTGACACCCCTATAGGAGAAACTTTTGGTTTACTATATAGAAGAGATATTTGGGTTGGACTTCCTCAAATGTGGGAAGCATTTGACACATTGCAACAAGGCTACATGTCAGCCAATGTGGTTTATGATTTCCTTAGATATGCATTAAAACTATTTTTGAAAGAGTAGGAAGTTTAATTCTGTATTGAACTTGTTTTGGAAAACGACAAGGTTTCAATCTGTTATATAGATCTTCCATAAAATGTTTTTGGAAATCCATGAAGTCAATTCAGTTATATAGATCTGCCTTAAAATGTTTCTGAAAATCCATGAAGTCAATTCGGTTATATATATCTGCCTTAAAATGTTTTTTAAAAGCCATGAAGTCAATTCGGCTATGTAGATCTAATATGTAAACTATCTTTATATTATTTTGGAAATCCTTGAAAGTCTTGCTACGTAGATATAGAACATAAAACTATTTTATATCGGTCATGCAATCGTTGAAGCATATGTGCATGAGTGAGGTTGTCGAGTTATCTATGGTTCGACGATTTTGAAAAATAATAGATCTGTTGTGCCTAAACTTTTATTTGAGAATCTGTTTGTGAATTTAGACCAATCCAAGATCTAAATGTAACTGCGGTGTTAAAATTTTATTTTGAGTATTTGTCTAAGTGTTCATAAATAGAGTGACTTTTTTTTCAAATTCTTATCCTGACTATCATGTATGTTTTTCCTAGATTGAAGGAGGATGGAACAAGTGTATTGTCCAGTTTGATTTTATGTTCGTTCTTCAAAATTCAAAATAAACAATTATTAAAAAAATACAAAAAATAACTGGTAGTTGATGCAAGGATAACTGGTACCTCTCCTATTATAAAAAATCTCACTTACTTAGCTAGCTTCATATTTTCTTCCAATAGGCAGATCCGGTGTAACATAAGGCCACTTGATTCCTTTAACTCTTGAGTTGTGCCTTGATTGTGGGCAGTCAACCAGTTTTAACTGAAGTGTTCCCTTTCTGTTAGCAGGTGAAACCAAATTCTGGCGATCACCATCCAGCTCACTCATCCGTTTCCAACTCAGCTTTTCTCTGTCAGTTGGTAGATAGAATGTAGGCAATGTATTAAATGATGAGAGGCTTCTCGATGAAGGGATCTCTCCCCACCGATCACAATTGAAGACTCTATATGATTTGAATGTTGGTGTAGGCTTCTTTTTATTTTGCATTGTAAAATACAATCCAGCAGTGAGAGCTGGTTGAGTCTGTGTGGTGTACAGAACGCTGAAGTAAATAAAAACTGTGTTTTATGCCCAAAGTTTGAGATTTACAGTGTATGCCTCTGTTCCATATGATTGCATGTCTATATATTTACTTCCATATTCTGTGTGACATTTTATTCTAGAAATATGCTTTGTTCTGAATTTTATTAGTACGCCCATATGCTTGATCCAGTAAAGTACTGTGTGTTTTGTCTAGATTGAATTTGGTTTTCTTTGGACATCAGATATGTTGTTAGCTCTCATAATTTCACTGGTGGGACATCAAAAGGATTGTTGCCAGCAAGTGAAGAGTGCGTAGAGTTCAAAGCTACAGGTGAAGGCTCAGAGCTAGAGGTTATTTTCAGAGACAGAGGTTATTTTTCTTAACAACTAGTATCAGAGTAGGTTCTGGAAGCTGCAGCATGGAGGTAATTTCCATGACTGACATGGAGAAACTGAATGGGGCCAATTTTGCTCTATGGAAAGCACAGATGGAGGACATACTAATTCTAAAGGACCAGTACTTGCCAATTGAGGGAGCAACAAGTAAGCCTTCATCAATGACAGATGAAGAGTGGAAGAAGCTTGACAGGAAGGTCATTACCACAATCAGGCAGTACTTAGCAAAGAATGTCTACTTCAATGTGGTTGGGGAGAAGACAGCAGAGGCTCTATGGAAGACGCTGCATTATTTGTATGAGAAAAAAACAACTTCAAACAAAGTGTTCTTGATGATGAAACTGTATAACCTCAAGATGAAGGAGGATGCTTCAGTTGCAAAGCGCTTAAATGAATTCAACATAATTACTAGCCAGCTTTCCTCCGTCAAAATTATCTTGGATGATGAAATCAGAGCCATCCTACTTATGTGCTCCATGCCAGACAACTGGGAGAATTTGATTGTTGCCATGAGCACTTAAGCTCCTGTAGGGACCTTGAATTTGATGATGTTAGCAGCAGTCTAATGAATGAGGAGATGTGATGGAAATCAGTGACAGAAAACAGTGGAGGAGAAGCTCTAAGCTGAACTAATCGTGGCTGGAAAATGGATTGAGGTAGACATGGGCGTTCAAAATCCAGGGGTAGATCAAAATCAAGAAAAGGAAGACTCACTTGCTTTCATTGTGGAAAACAAAGACACGTGAAGAAGGAGTGCTGGTTTTGGAAGAGAGAGCCGAAGGAGCAAAAATCGACCAACACAAACCAAAGGTCAGCCAACACAAATGAAGGTGAGACCACTGTAGTTGTTTCAATTGGTTATGTCTTATTTACTGTTTTAGTAGAAGATGCATGCTTATATACTTCTGGGAGTAGCATAGATTGGATCCTTGACTATGGGGCATCCCACCATGTAACTCCATGTAAGAACAATTTTGTTGCATATGAAAGCGGTGATTATGGTAGAGTGCACTTGGGAAACAATCACTACTGCAACATTGTTGGAGTGGGAGATGTTCGAATCCAGTCAAAGGATGGACATGATATCTTACTAAAACAAGTCAGGCATGTCCCATAAATGCACATGAACCTGATCTCAGTGGGACAATTGGATGATGAAGGTTGCTCCAAAACCTTTGGCAAAAGTGGTTGGAAAATTTGTAAAGGGGCTTTGGTCATGGCTAAAGGACCCAAGACAGGAACGTTGTACACATTAAAAGCAACAACAAGGAAATCAGATGTGGCCGATGTTGCAAAATAAGGAAGCTCTCTAGATTTATGACATAAGCGCTTGGGTCACATGAGCGAAAAGGGCCTTAACATTCTTGTTAGCCAAAATTTGCTACCAGGATTGAAATCCTATGAACTTGGACTTTGTGAGAATTGTATATATGGTAGGCAGTGTAGAGTTTCATTTATGGGAGGTGGCCATGAAAGAAAAACAATTTTTTTAGAATTGGTACACTCTGATGTGTTTGGGCCAGTCAACATTAAATCTCTTGGAGGAGCCTCATACTTTGTTACATTCATAGATGATGTATCTAAGAGGGTTTGGGCCTACCCCATGAAAATAAAAGATGAGGTATTTGAAACATTTCAGAAATTCCATGTTAGTGTTGAAAGAGAACCTAACAAGTTGCTCAAATGTTTAAGGACAGACAATGGTGGAGAGTATTGCTCCAATGCATTCAAAGAATATTGTAATAGGTTTGGCATAAAGCATGAGAATATTGTCTCTAGAACTCCTCAACAGAATCGCACTGTAGAAAGGATGAACCGCACCATCATGGAGAAGGTGAGGAGCATGTTTCCAAATTCTGGGTTGGAGAAGCATTTTTGGGTAGAAGCAGTAAGAACAGCTTGTTACCTCATTAACCGATCACCTACAACAGCCTTGGACGGTGGCATTCCTGAAGAAGTTTGGATCGGGAAGAAGGTAAACTATTCACACCTTAAAACTTTTGGATGTGAGGCATTTGTACACATTCCCAAAGAACGTAGAAGTAAGTTAGATAATAAATCAATGAGATGTATTTTTCTGGGATATGTGGATAGTGATTTTGGTTACCGATTATGGGATCTAGTTAACCATAAAGTCATTAGAAGTAGGGATGTCATATTTAATGAGTTAGAAATGTATAAGAGACATACAGGTGATATGGAGGTCAAGAAAATTGCTGACAAGCTTGTAGAACAGCAAGAAAATATCCCACCATTGCAAGATGAGCAACATGTAGAAAATGGTGGACAACAAGCAGGAAATGATGGACAACAAGTCGACAATTATGGATAGCAAGAAGAAGGAAATTTGCAGCAACCATTGCAAGAGGTCTAGGTGGAAAACATACCACCACAGTTGGTTCGTAGGTCTTCTAGACCTCATAAGCCTTCACAAAAGTATCCACCGTCAAACTATGTTTTGCTAACTGATGAAGGTGAAACAAATTGTTTTCAGGAAGCTTGTGATATTGAGCATAGCAAGGATTGGAAGAAAGATATGCGGGAAGAAATGGATTCCTTGTTGGAAAATAAAACTTGGGAGTTAGTGAAGCTTCCAAAAGGAAGAAAATCCCTACAAAATAAGTGGGTATATAGGATCAAGCAGGAAGGTGAAGGCAAGAAGGAAAGGTACAAGGCAAGGTTGGTGGTGAAAGGATTTGCCCAAAAAGAAGGTATTGACTTCAATGAAATCTTTTCACCTGTTGTTAAAATGTCATCCATTAGAGTTATTCTTGGTCTTGTTGCTGCTTTAGACTTGGAGTGTGAATAGTTAGACGTGAAGACCTCCTTCCTTCATGGAGAATTGGAGGAAGAGATCTATATGGAGCAATTGGAAGGATTCAAAACAAAAGGTAAAGAAAATTTGGTTTGTAGGTTGAAGAAGAGCTTCTATGGGATGAAAAAAGCACCTTGCCAATGGTATAAGAAGTTTGATTCCTTTATGTTGGAGCATGGTTTTAGGAGATTAGAGGCTAATCATTGTGTTTACATTAAAAATTATGACCAAGAAAAGTTTATTATTTTATTGTTATATGTGGATGACATGCTAATTGTTGGGCAGGATAAGAGCATGATTAACACGGTGAAGAAGGATTTGGGAAATCAATTTGCAATGAAGGATTTGGGCCAAGCACAACAAATATCGGGCATGAGGATCATGCGTGATAGAAAGAATAAAAGGTTGTGGCTATCATAAGAAAAATACATTGAAAAGGTGCTCAATAGGTTCAACATGAAGGATGCCAAGCCAATGGGAACACCTCTTGCTACCCACTTCAAATTGAGCACTGATTTGTGCCCTTGTAATGACAAGGAGGAGGAAATGAGTGAAATTCCCTATGCTTCAGCAGTTGGCAGCTTAATGTATGCCATGGTATGTACACAGCCAAACATTGCACATTCAGTGGGAGTAGTGAGCAGATTTCTTGCCAATCCGGGCAAACACCATTGGCAAGCAGTGAAGTGGATCTTAAGGTATCTTATGGGTACTAGTAATTACTGTTTATGTTTTGGTGAAAATGACATTGTGCTTGAAGGATTCACAGATGCAGATATGGTTGGAGATGTGGAAACTAGAAAGTCCACTACTGGTTATTTGTATACATTTGCAGGTGCATCTGTATCTTGGGTATCTAGGCTACAAAAGGTAGTAGCTCTCTCCACAACTGAGGTAGAATACATAGCTGCAACAAAGGCTTGAAAAGAGATGATGTGGATGCAACGATTCCTAGGATAGATGGGAACTAAGCAAGACAAGTATGTGTTGCATTGTGACAGTCAAAGTGACATTCACTTGGAGAAAAACCCAGCATTTCACTCAAGGACCAAGCACATTGATCTGAAGTACCATTGGATCCGCCAAATATTGGAAGAAGGGCATCTATATCTGGAAAAGATTCATACTATCGAAAATCCCGCTGACATGTTGACTAAAACTTTTCCAAGAGACAAGCACGAGCTTTGTAGAAAATTGGTAGGACTGGGGGTAACTTGATGCACGGGTTTGGATGATTAACAAACTCTCCTCTGCCTCCATTTGATTTCAAGTGGGAGAATGTTAGCAGGTGAAACCAAATTCCGACGATTACCATCTAGCTCACCCGTCCGTTGCCAACTCAGCTTTTCCCTGTCAGTTGGTAGATAGAATGTAGGTGATGTATTAAATGAGTAGAGGCTTCTTGATGAAGCGATCTCTCCCCACCGACCACAAGTGAAGACTCTAAATGCTTTGAATGTTGGTGTAGGCTTGTTTTTATTTTGCATTGTAAAATACAGTCTAGCCGTGAGAGCTGGTTGAGTCTGTGTGGTGTACAGAATGTTGAAGTAAATAAAAACTGTTTTTTATGCCCAAAGTCTGAGATTTACAGTGTACGCTTCTGTTCCATATGATTGCATGTTTGTATATTTACTTCTAGATTCTGTGTGACATTTTATTCCAGAAATATGCTCTGTTATGAATCTTATTAGTATGCCCATATACTTGATCCAGTAAAGTACTGTGTGTTTTGTCTAGATTGAATTTGGTTTTCTTTGGACATCAGATCTGCTGTTAGCTCTCATAATTTCACCAGTGGGACATCAAAAGGATTGCTGCCAGCAAGTGAAGAGTGCATAGAGTTCAGAGCTATAGGTGAAGGCTCAGAGATAGAGGTTATTTTCAGAGACAGAGGTTATTTTTCTTAACACTTTCCACTAAAAATTAGCTGATTTGTTTTTTTTTCAGAGAAAAAAAACCGTACTTTTGTTATTTCCATGAAATCAAAAAGTACATTTTCATAAGCCAAGTCAGAAAACCTGGACTAGCTGATTTGTTGAGTCCTCACCATAGCTAAATTTGTATTAAAATTATGTAAATAATGGTTATTGGGTTGTATGACAGGGTGATAGCCATGTAGTTTATAAATTATATGATTGATGCTTTATATAGGGGCACTACCAACCCTTTCGACTGAATTTATAATTATTGTCAGTATACATATTTGTATTTTCACTTTCCTGAGGTAATCCAAGTCAGAAGATGTGTCAACGGAATTGAACCCGGGTGGATGGAATGAAATCCATCTAACCCCACCAACGGGCCACCATATCATTGACTATATAAATATGTTTTTTATTCCTTCAATGGTTATAAAAATGCCGAATATATTCTATAATATTAGAAAGGCATTTAATGTTTTTTAAACGCATTAATGTAGATTATATTCATTGTTTAATGTTATAAGTTTGTATATGAGCATTACAAACGCTACTTGTGTATGCCTATATTCTTCATTATTCAATTGATTGTAAGGATGTAAATTATATTCTCAACTATTAGAAGGACATCTAAGAGATTAATTGCATTATGTATTCATCATCAATGGAGTAAATTTTAATGGGTAAATTTGAATAGTTTCAAGTTATAAAAGTTAGATTTTGAATTTATCGTACGAGATAATTGTAAGTGATGAACGAGATTAGTTTTAATTTATAAAAAGGAGATAGTTTAAAAATGGTAATTTAAAGTATTTTGAATTTTTTATTTAAATATTATCAAGTTAGTTTCAATGATATTCTAAATTGTTACTACTTTATATTCCAAATAGTTATTACTTTATATTTTGAAGTTATTCTAAATGGTAAACTTTTTAATTTATAAAAAGAGTATAGTTTAAAAATGGTAATTTAAAGTTAATTGAATTTTTTATTTAGGATGTTATCAAGTTAGTTTCAATGATATTCCAAATCGTTACTACTTTCTATTCCAAATGGTTACTATATATTTTGAAGTTGGTTTAAAATGCCAATTTAAAATAGTTATCATTTATACTTAGATGGTGATTGGGTTAGTATAACTTTTTATTCTAGAATTGGTAAAAGTTATGTTTTATTAAGCTCTTTATGAGCTAGTAATCTATATTGTTAGGGTTATATATATATATATATATATATCATTTCCACATGAACATGTTTTACATGGTTTTTGAAATATTAGTTTGCCAATGCAATTTGTATGTTAATGTATAAAATTTACCCAACGACCATGCAAATGAAAATTGTGTTCAAAGTGTCGCATTAAGACGGAGTGTTATATAAGAGATGGATTGAAGATTAGTGTGTTCAGAGCCAAATTTGCATCGTGGATATCCAGTTCAAATAGTACTTTTCCTTTGGCTTACAATATCAATATTACAATGAGTTGGTACAAATTTTGGTTGAAATTATTCCTCCACATAAATAACAATGTTGATGATGTTTTTGCCTCTGCCAACAAGCCTTTTTTTAATCAAGTCATCATTGGGGGGATTTGTTTCTAATGCCAAGGCTCCAGGAATATCCATGATAACAATCACCTATAACAATTGCTACCTAAGGATTAAATACAAAAGACAAGAAATATTATTAATTGGGTTGTTGCAGGAGGACATTACCACCATAGCATTAATACCCCACCTAAATTTACTACCTATCACAAGCTAGAAAGCACATAAAAATATATATAATTACATTGGGAAAAACTAGAACAACAATATGCATGGTATCCATAACACATGTCAAGGAAAGTTTCACAATAAGGGAAATCACAATAATCGTCATTTGAAATCAAATTTTTTTTTAATGTCTTTGAGCACTAAACAACCCCACTTGCAAATTGTTGCAATTGTGGCAAAGTTATCATCGAGTATAATCACATATACACTTCCCATGGCAACTAGGACTTTCAAAATTACAATATGTCAAAAGAAATCTATATGATTTAGTAACTACCACTATAAAGAACATAACAATAAATTGAAATCAAATAATTTATAAAGATTTTGGCAATATCCTATGGAGAGTTTCATAAAAATAATTTTGCAATCTCTTTATTATTCAAGCACATTTTTAATGGTAATTTTGCAACATTTTTAACAATAAGGCAAATAATTTAATATTTATCGAGCAAAATGTGTTACAACCTTTGCACCTCTCATAGATGTGAATGGTAGTGCCCCAACGGTGTACATGTTCTTGCTACCATTATATGCATGTACCCTCCTTATTTTTGCATCATGATTACACTCCTTATGGGTCTTCCTAAAATCATCCTTGCCACCAAAAACCACACCATCAAACACTATACAACCAAAGCCCCATAAAAATTCCAATATCATCATAAAACATTTGCAGGATTCACAACAATTAGATGAGCACAAAAATATTGTAGAAGGTTTCTTCACTTGATTAGGATATTTGGCCTTCTTTTTAGCTTTTGGAGAAGTTTCTTTTCTTTTCTCCTAATAAAAAACTCATAAACTCATAGATCAAGTCAGATAGTGTCATTCCCAAGAAGAAATTTAATGGAAAAAAAGGAAAAAACAAGGTTATAGACAATATGTTTGAAGAAGAAAATCAGCTTATTGGGGTGAATATTAGGAAGAAACCACATGCCTATATTAATCATGCTTGGATGCATCTAAACCAAATATTTCAATTCCCAAGGGAGTCCCTTGATAGAAGGAATTGGTAGAGAAACCAACCATATGGGAAAACAAGCAAAAACTAGAAGGAAATAAGAAGCTCAAGCAATATCACTCCAAAATTATACACATCCCCTCTAATGGTGGATCTACAAATTTGCTCAAATTCAGGAGGAATGTATCCAAAAGTGTTTGAAATTTTAGTGCTCACAAGAGTTTCAGAACCATGAATGATGCATGCCAACCCAAATCCCCCAACCTTGGTTTTAAAATATCCATGTTCCTAGATTTCATATCTCGATGAATAATGTGAGGAATGAAGCCATAAAGTTTCATAGTTCCCAAATTCGTTCAAATCTAACAAAATATTCAAAAATTTGATAATTTGATTCAAATATGAATAGTTTGGTGAAATTTGATATAGTTCACACAAATGAAAGTGGGAAATTTGATGTCGTTGGCACATTCATGCAATATCCCAATTTTACCCCTAAGTTTATTTGATCAATTATTTGATATTGTAATTAAGGATTCGATATTTAAACACCATGAAAAATAATTGGTGTATAAGTAAGTTGATTTATTTTAATTATCTACCAATTTTATGTTTTTTGAAACATGCTTATTAATTAGTACCAAGGTAAAGAAAAATCAAGTCCATTAGGGGGAAGTTTATTAAAACAAAATTAAATAAAGAAAAGTTAATGTAAAGAAATTTAATTAAATGAGAGTTAATTAAAGGAGACTTAATTTGGGGAAAGTTAATTTAAATAAAATACATCTAATTAAGTAATTGAAATAATAATTTACTTTAAAGATAATTCCTCCACCAATCTAACTACCACTAATCTCAAATAAAAGGAGAGAATTATTGAGAGTTGATGGGGATTTTTACCCTAAAATAAATAAGGAAGGGAAAAGAAAAGAGATTCCCTCTAATTTAGTGTATGAAAAGAAGAGGAAGAAAGAATAACCAAATCCTAGTGGACTTGGCTTGGCTCAAATTCAACAATAAGTAGATTTAGCAAATGAAAGAATGTGCAAGAAGTTTTTTTTTCTTAATTTGTTTGGATATTTAATGTAAATGAAGTAGTATAGTTTTATTATTAAGATTATTGTAAAAGTTATACGAACAAAGATTAGATTATGGATTGAAGTTTTTATATATTTTATATATTGATTAATTTAAACAATTTCTAAGGTTATTTGTTAAAAGGGGTAAATATTTTGTAAATATTTACTACAAAAATGTACATAGTTATTATTTAAATGATATTATTTTGAATCTCCACCCATATTCAAGGAATCAATATGAAGAAACTACTTAAGGTAAGAAAAGAGTATGGCTGAGTGTTGAGAAGTTAGGTAAAAATAATAAGAGAGTTATAGAAAAGAAACCTAGAAAGAAAGATCAACAATATAAATTACACTCTTCAATTCCAAACATCTTTACTTTGATCAAACCAAAATTCTTTTCCAAACTTCTTATTACTCCTCACACCTGGTAAGGAAAGCCCTTGAAATAGAAAATAAACTTTTAATCTATCATCTAAAACATAATTATATTTTAAACATTTCTTCTTCCATTGATATCTCTTTTTTATTTCTTTTTACTAAAATAAAATCAATTTAATTAAAATATTCCATCTACCATTACAACACTAAAATAAAGTTAATTTAATTAAAATATTTCATTACAACCATTTACTTTAATTAATTATTTAAGTTACTCTAATCACTTTCAATTGTACTTTACTACTTTTCTCCTTTTAATTATTTAAATAATTTCTCTTCTTCACTTTTGTCTCACATATTTTAATTTTACTCAAAAAAATTATATCAAATCCTTTATATTTATGTGTTTCATATTCATTTGTTATATATTTTTAATTATTATTTTAATTACTATCTAACCTTAATTTATTGTTTACTTAATTTTTTTTATTTATTAATGTTTAACTTACCCTAAAATTTCTTTCAATTTTATTATTTCAAAAAATTCTTCAATCTCTAATATACAAATTTAACCTTATTAAATTTGGTTTATTAGTTAATTTACTTTGATAAATTAATTAGAAATATGTGCCCTTCTATTTTATTTTATTTTAATTACTTAACTTTCTTTATATTTTATTCTAATTACTTGACTTCCTTTATCATTTTTAAATTTGAAAGCTCATTTGACCCCTAACTTGATTCTCAATATTCTCATTCCTCCCACTTTTATCTATTTACTAACCCTAAAAAAAATTTATAATTTATAATTTTTATTTTTTATCTTCTTTCTTGGTTTCTTTCTATAACTCTCTTATTCTTTTTACCTAACTTCTCAATATCTATTTAGCTCTTACCTATATAAAATCTCCCATACTCTTTTCTTATCATAAGCAACTTCTTCATGTTGACTCCCTCAAAATGAATGGAATGTCCACCCGAAACATCGGTTGCTAAACTACATACATAGTAAAAATTCAAAATGATTGAAGTTATGTCTATCCACTCGACTGTAAAAGAATACACACTCATATCATATTTATTTGTTGATGCAAATAAAAAAGGAAAAAGAAGGTAATTTCACGTCATTACTTAATTGATACTATGTTGAATCATGAAAATATTTAGTTATTATTTAAGGTTTTAATAAGTCACATTTATTTGTTGATGAAAAAAAGGAAATCAAGAGTTGTATACAAAAATAACAAGAGCCACGAGGTGGCAATGTCCCCGACATTGCCACTTGGGCTAGTTGCTAGTTTTTTGCAATTGGAATGAAAGGTTTGAACAAATAGCACTATCGGACCAAATATCAATAATGATAGACTTTAGTATCCCAAATTATCCATTTGCAAATAAAGATTGCAATGTTGTTTCTAGTAAACAATCCGATTTTATTTTGTGTTTCTATTTACTGATTCATTCATGAAAATGATAATAGCACATATGTAATTGCACTCCATATCATGTTGTATTTTAGTGATTTGAGAGGTTTAATACTTAAATGTCTTAAAAGAATTAAGAGAGAATGTGATATATGCTTCTTTATATTTTTAAATTAATACAAAAACATGTATAATGCCATAACTATTGATAGATCACATGATGATCAAATTTGTTAGGTTCAATGTTGTTGTTATACGAACCTAGTTATGCAAAAAGACATGGTTTTAGAGCATGAAGTTGAAATTGATTGTCCTTGGAACTTCTATCAACTTGATCCTCATAATAGCTTTTCAATTTGCTATGAATACAAATATTCAAAATAATGCATTTATTATGTGTGAGTTTATTTTGCACATTGAATAATGGTTTATTGTATTCATATTTGACTGAGAGATGGCTGGCAGACCAAAATGATATATTAGTCTCGTTGAGATTGTACTCATAAACAAATAGTTGTGAATGAAAAGGAAATAAGATAAAAGTATTCGATCTATTGTGAAATGGATAGACTACAATTATGTATTCATACACTCTATCACAATTATTGATATCTATGTCTTGTTAGTTGATCAAGTTTTTTGCTCAATTGCAACCACTGATATCTATGTCTTGATAGTTGATCAATTTTAGTTTTAATATAATAAATAATATAATAATAATAAGATTAATATATTATTTGATATTCATATATTAATAGTTGATTATACTTAGTTATATTAATTTATATTTATTTTATAATAATTTTAAGGTTTTTATTTAAGGAGCATTAATATGTTAAAACCAGTATGACGTCGGCCCACCGCCCCCTCTTGGGAAGGGAAAAACGAGGACTACGTGGGTGGAAACGTGAAGGTGGGTTACACTTTGGTGAGAATCGGGCGCTAAAGAACCATAGCGGAAGTTATTCGGCCGAATAAATTTAATTATTCGGCCGAATAATTTAATTATTCAGCCGAATAAATTAAGTTATTCGGTCGAATAACTTATACTTTATTCGGCCGAATAACAATTAACGGGCCATTGTTAGACCTAATGGTGGCCTCGATGTGTGTGCGAGGTTTTAGCCGAATGGAGAAAACGCACGGCGTTGTGCAACTGTTCGGCCAAAATATTATTTTGCCGAACAATTGTTCAGCCGAAATACTTATTCGGCCGAACAATTGTTCGGCCGAATAATTATTCTACATAAAAGCTCGGTCGCGGCCATTGTCTGTCACTTTCTGCTGATTTCGTGGACCCCTTCCGGAGTTGTTGCTGGTCCCGCCTCCGCGTGACCCATCTCATCTGTTTCCCTTCCACCCACTCGTCCATCTAGCTGGCTGTCGTCGAACTCTGCCACTTGCTTCCCTACTGCTGCATGTCACTTCTTCGCCACCCTGTGCGTCACGATTTCCTCGGCGGTTGGTCATTTCTCGGTTGGATGTTTCGAATTTTGTTGTTGGAGTATTCGGCCGCCAGATTTTGCCTCTCCCATCCGCTCGTCCACCATCTTCTGCTTCTCCCATCCACTCGTCTGCTAGGTTCTGCCTCTACCGTTGGTTCGTAAGCCTGTTTGGATGTCTGGATGCTTTTTGGTGGAGTTTGTGTCTGGACATCTATAGGTTTAGCGTGTGGTTGCACTTCTGTTGGTGGAGCTTTGGCATTGGAGTGTTCTCTTGGGGACGTTTGCATAACAGCAGGATGCTGTAGCTGGGGACCTGTCAACACGAGGCTATGCAGAGATAAGTCTTTTTGCTTATTTATGTGTTTATTTTTTTTTTAAATTTCTTATATTAATTTCTAATTGTTATTGCAGGTTCTGTTTTTCTTGGCTGCTTGTCTCATTTCGTTTCGGTTGTGTCCAATTCCTCTTGGGCTCTCTTCGGCCGAATCTAAATTCGCCTGCTTTCGTTTCGGCTGGGTCTAAACAGGTAAGTCGAAATTTTTTTTTTTTAATTCAAGAATTAAGTATTGGTTTGAAAAGTTTTGAATTTGTTCCTGTAAATGAACTCTGCCCAATTGGGCAGAGTTCATGAACTCTGCCCAATTGGACAGAGTTCATGAACTAGCATAGGTAATGATACTTATTACTCACAGATAGTGTGTATTAGTATTAAGAGGTTTAACATGAACTCTGTCCAATTTGGCAGATTTCATGAACTCTGTCCAGTTGGGCAGAGTTCATGAACTCTGGCCAAATCGTATGTTGAAAATGATTTAAATTTAAATATAAAAAGAGAAATATATGCAGTGTTTAGTTAGTTGTTTTTGTTAAATTATTGATTTTGCTTATGTGTTTAGAAATGAAAATAAAAGTAGGACTGTAATTGTATTTGCAAATGATATATCCCTTTTATATATAGGCCTGTCTTATTGGCTGAAGTCTATCAACATGGACATGGACAGAGTTCATGAGCTCTGTCTACGTTGACAGAGTTCAGAGATCAATATATTAGTTCTATTACAAACTGTGTTAATGCATAGCTATAGATACAACAAAACTTTAGACGATTAAACTCTACTTTGGATACAACAAAACTTTAAAATTGACTTTAGGTACAACTAAACTATAGACATGAATAGACTTTAATTTAGATGTACTATGAAAGAACAAAAACACTTAGAAGATTGGTACAGTAATTCCTTATACATCCGAACAATAATAGTCATAGTCATTTTAAAAACTATTAGATGATATTATGCCACAATGGTCTTGAGTTTTAGCCTTGTAAAGGTGGCCATTTTTGGTATTATGTTTTTCTTTGGTTGCAACATGGCAAACTTAGAGAACATAATACCAAGAATCGTTACCGTTATCAGGTTGAAACTCAAGACCATTGTGGAACATGGCAAATTTGGGAAACATGTCAAACTCAAAACATAATACCATGAATTGTCAATTTTTTTTTATTCTATGGAATAATGAAAATATTTGTAGATATGATTTATGTTTAAAGAATTAAAATATCAATTAAGTTATTAATTTAAGATTTAAATTAAAAGTTAACATGTTCATGAACTCATTCTTTGACATAAAGAAATGAACCCTTCACTTAGTATTTAACTATATTGGTTCCATTTATTTTAAACATAAAAAACACTTAGAGGATTGGTACATTAATTCTTCACACATCCAACAATATTAGCTATACTTTTTTTAAGAACTATTATATGATATTAGGTAAATCTAGGTCCTTATTAAATAACTTAGTCTCTTTAGCAGCTAGGTTTTAGAATTTGTAGAATTAACATATAGAATTTGAATATGTAATTAGTTGATATTTGTGCAAGTGTAGACATTATATCAAATGGAAAGAGAGGAGTCTTTGAGGTGAAAGCGTTGGAGGTCTTCACAGTCTTCTGGGGTTGGTGTTACAAGTGATAATCGGAGGTTGTCAACTTCCCCTCGGGATTCTAGTTTATTGTATAGTTCACATTCACTTGATCATCGACGAGGCGAAAGGGGTACAAATGATTCCCCTATATCTTTTGTGGGAAAACGCTGATCTCGACCCTCTATTGGTATATGAATATCGATCTTTTAATGTGTACATACAAATTGTTTTTTTGTGTACGCAAAAATTGTACTTGTGTTTAAACAAAACTTTGTTTTTATTTGAAGCAGAGCATGGTTCAGAAGATGCTTGTAATTATATAGGGAGGGAGACATAGCGAGCAAGGGAGACGGATGAGGGTACAGAGCAAGGTTCTCAAGAGGCTTATCATTCTACACAAGGTGACGATGGTCGAGCCAGGATGCAATATGTTGAATTAATTGAGGGTTGTACACCCATTACAACATATCCATCTAATCTACCTCGGGAGCTTCCATGGGAAAGTGGTGATCATCAAATGACTCTTGAAAGATGTAGATCCCACTACGGCAAGTTGGAAAATGATTTGTCTACTATGAATCTCCCTCTAGAGAGTAAACAAAGTTTGGAGATTGTTTTGGGATCACTGCAAAAATTCATTCAGGCATATGAGAATCTCGGACCAACTACAAATAGTTTTGTTGATTTGATGCGAAGACGAAGGGAACAAGTGATGGGTCCAGACAAGTGAGTTGTTGTGAATGAGAGAGTGACGAAAGAATAGGCCAAATCAATGTTTAACTTCAAAGAAGGTCTAAAGCGATAAATGTTGAAAGTGCAATATTTCAAGCATCTTGATCTTGCACATCTACTCTATGATCGGTTTCTCGCAGCCTATGGTCAGTTTTCATGGAACGATGAGGTTTCTCAATATTTTGCTAGATTTTTTTATGCTGAGTTTTTCTTAAATATGAAACCAGACTATACTGATGTTCATTCATAATTTTATGGAGTTGGAAAGGGTCGAATATATAATCGAAAATGTGCTCTTAGAGACCCTACAACTCTTCAACCTCCACCCCAGATATTTCGCCCACCCAGGTTGGTGGCATTAAAATCAGAGATAGAGCCCACATCTCAACTTGGGACAGCTGCAAGGAATTTTGTTGGCGATGGTTTATCGTCAGCATTAGTTGGAGTAGATGTGGGATTGTTTTGAGAAAGGGATCGTTTTGCTATTCGTCAAAAGTTTGTTTACAAAACTAATGATGAGATAGATGGAATGAGCATTGAAGATCTCAGGGCGTATGTAAAGGTTTGTCGCGACCTAGCGACAAATGTTATATCCAATGACACATCGAGTTTGGGAAAGGTTTGTTGATTATGATATGACTTGATCTTAATTTAATCTTTTATTCATTTTGAATTGAATTTTTTGTTACATTATATAAATGATAAATTATGTTTTTTTATGTAAAGTAATACGTACATTAGGTAAATGTTTATTGGTTGCAGTTTTCAAGAATGATGAATGAACATTCTTTCCATGTTTCCACTAGCGAAAATCTAGAGCATATTCGAGAGGTATATTTATTATTTACATATTTATAATTATGTTTGAACTTGATATATTTATATATATATATATATATATATATATATATATATTGAATTTTAATTTAACTATGCATCTTATTGTTAATTTGACTTATCCATGCAGGTTTCTTTAGATACGAACTTTATAAATGATTTACCATCTATTGTGAGCTAATGTTTTTTTAATCTTTTAATTTTAGTTTTAAGTTAATTGGCACAGTAATTTTTTTGGTTTGCATTATGTTTTATTTATTAACAAAACTTAAATTTTAGGGGGGAGAGATAGGTTCTTTGCTTCATGCAGCAGATATTGGCACAGAGGTAATTTTGTTCACACTTGAATTGATCTTTGACATAAGTTTAATATTTTAATTTTTATGGATTTAGTTAAAATTTGTTCAAGTAATTTATGAGATTCATAAATTGATTTTATACATGTTGCAGCTTGGGTCTCTTAAATCTTTTGGAGGCAAAGGGAAAACTCCGTTGGAGGATGGTGGTGGACAAGTATTTGGAGAATTTGATGTAATTTTGTTAATAATTGAATTGTTTTTTTGTATATAAGTTTAATATTTTAATTTTCTGAATTTAGTTTAAATAATTTAAATGATATTCATAATCTGCTTTTATACATGTTGCAGGGTAGGTTGAGTCCAGGGGGAGGCCCTAGTAGAGGATAACATGGTGGACATTTTCTTTTTATAGTATGGTGGACATTTTTCTTTTGTTGATATGCATAGATTGTAAAGATTTGTTTTGGACATGTCGAGGAGATTTATTTTTGGACTAGATACATATATGTACATTAAACTCACATGTTCATGAACATTTTTTTGAGGATTATATACTTGTCCTTTGAACTTACATATTTTGTGAACTTGCTTTAAATAATCTACTTATTTTTGTTTATTTAGCATATTTGGTGTGATTTAAAGGTTTAGAATATGTATTTGCATGTTTAAATGAATGAATGAATATGTAAGAATGAATGTTAAGATCAAGAATGTTAAGAACATGATATTTTTGAATATTATGAAGTTAAGGAATGTTAAAGGAAGTTTAAAAATGGATGAACATATGCTTAATGTTCATGAATGAGGAAATTTTGATTGAAATATGAATGAATGTTAAGATTGAATATATTAATAACATGAATGTTATCTTTGAATGTTACGAAGTTTATGAATGTCAGAAGTTTTGATGGAAATATGGATGAACTAGAAAATTTAAAAGTGCATATTAAGAACATGAATGCTATCTTTGAATGTTAAAAAGTTTAGGAATGTTAGAAGTTTTAATAGAAATATGGATGAACTAGGAAGCTTAAAAGTGAACATGTTAAGTTCAAATTTTAGGAATGTTAGGAAATTTAGGAATGTTAGAAGTTTTGATGGAAATATGGATGAACTAGGAAGTTTAAAAATGAATGTTAAGAATATGAATGTTATCTTTGAATGTTAGGAAGTTTAGGAATGTTAGAAGTTTTAATAGAAATATGGATAAACCAGGAAGCTTAGGAATGTTAGGAAGTTTAAGAATGTTAGAGGTTTTAATGAAAATATGGATGGACTAGGAAGTTTAAAAATGAATGTTAAGAACATGAATGTTATCTTTGAATGTTAGGAAATTTAAGAATGTTAGAAGTTTTGATAGAAATATGGATGAACTATGAAGCTTAAAAATGAACATGTCAAGTTCAAATTTTAGGAATGTTAGGAAGTTTTGATTGAAATCTGAATGTTAGGTTTAAATTTTGATAGGAATGTTAAGAATGAATGTGATGGTAAGAATGGATGCTAAGGAATTTATGATAAGGTGCAATGAATGAATGAATATTAAGATTGAATGTTAAGAACATGATTGTTATCTTTTAATGTTAGGAAGTTTATGAATGTCAGGAAGTTTTGATAGAAATATGAATGTTAGGAAGTTTAAAAATGAATGTTACCTGAGATCAAAGTTCAGGAATTTGTTAGGAAGTTTTGATTGAAATATGAATGTTAAAAAGTTGAAAAATGAATATCAAGTTCAAATTTTGATATGAATTTTTAATTAATAATTCTTATTTTCAATGTCCAGGTACATTTGATGCAGCTGAAATCATGGTAAATGAGGATAACGATTTTTTGTTTTTTAATCATAAGCGAAGATTACAGGATTGTGAAGCTTGTGCTAAATTAGAGCAATGATTTTAAACAACAATTTGATGAATTTTCATTGATTTGTTGTAAATAATCATTTCTCTAATTTAGCATAAGTTTCACAATCCTGGAATATTTTTTTGTGATTAAAAATCAAATGATTGTTGTCTCCATTTGTCATGATTTCAGTTATGTGAACTTACACAAGCAATATTTTAAATTAAAGATTCGAGGCAGAGAGTGGCGACAGCCACAGATCTGTTATCTCATCCCTTAAGTGGTTTAATAGACATATGGGGACCTGAATAAAATATTTTAAATAGAATTAAAACAAAAATTTTACACATTGAGGTTTTCATTACCAAATGATTTTTGAATTCAAATTTCAGCATACTAGAATACGATCATTTAAACTCTTATACTCCAGTTCCTTTCAAGATCATAGACATAGAAAGAAAAAAATATATTGTGCACAACATTTGACAATGACATGGACAAAACTATTGATCTATTAATTTTTTATATAGTTTTAAAAACATCGCAATGGAATGCCGTCCTCAATTATTCGTTCATGGTCATATTTGAACAATTTCCATTTTTTATTTTTCAATTGTTTTTTTGATGAAACTTGAACCAATTTTATTCGGGATGCACATACTAAATGGCTATATTGACAACATATAACATCAGGTTCATAATTCTGAGAGTAGACATATCTTTGAGTCATATGGGTCTGCTGAAAAAAATAGCCCTTTAAAATGATGGATCCTCTCTCGTATGTATATCCATTGTCATTGTAGTCTTCCAATAACTTCATTTTTCCTTCAGTGCATCGCATCAAATAATACTTCACATTTTCGCTATTGTCTACAGGTGCAATCACAGCAAAAACATCTCCTATGCAAATTACAATTGACGTTAGGGTTTTTAATTCAATTAAATTGACTAATATACATTTGTATAAGGTGATGGACAAGAATGAACAATCGACAAAACAATGGTATTTGATTATTATCTTCTCTAACGAGATCTAAAATTCTGTCGACATCAGATGATATTGCTATTTCTTCTGATTCTAATTCTTCTATGCTTGCTAGTGGCATTTTTCCTTTAGGATTAATCTCTGTGTGTTTCCAATGTTTTACGTAGTTGTTCGTTATGTTTTCACAAACTTCTGTAGATTCAATATTTTCAGTGCAAATATGACAAAAGCATGATTGCTTTCTACTGTCAAATGCATAAACGTTTTGGAAGGATTTTGTTTGAATAAAGTGAAAATCTCTAGTCTCATGTATGGTGCTAGCGTTGTATGGTATTGATCTATTTATATCTTGGACCCCAACAAGCCAAAAAAACCTAGTACACAAATGACAAATTTTGATGTTAGGTACATACTTTTTTTTAAATTGACAATAAAATCTAAATTAAAACATTTGTGTACATACCTGCACACATATTTTGATTGTTGATTATAATCATGGTTTAGATGTTATTTACACCATTGGACAACCTCTGCAGCTGAATGGAATCGTGCAGAACTATGTTTCATTTGCCATCTTTGAAGTGCTCTTTTTACGCATGCTCCTACACCATCATGTTCACCTTTTCCATGACTAGTTTCAAAGAAATTTCAGCGATGTTTAATGTTCAATGCTTTATGAAGTCAACATAACCAATAAAATGATCGTGAAGATTTAAATTGTCTGGCACATCCATCCGACCATATCCAATGCTCATTGAATTTAATGTTACCTCCCTTTAGTGAATTGTAGAAAACACTTTCAATACAATGCTGAACAAAATGTGTATTGTGTGTACGATCGTCGCTGATATAAAAGTAATATTCTTTAATCACATCTCGATTGTCACACGTGCTTTCAATTCCATCAACATCATGTTGAGAATGTCTATATAAAACATGGACAAATATCGAAACTTGGTCAGAATGATAGTATTCACTCTGTATCTCTTTTTGTGCAGCAAATGTGTAATTTTCTGCAAAATCAACCACTGACAAAATTGTTCCTGGTGGAAAAATTTCACGAGACTGTTTGAATTGAATGTCTTGCCATCGTACTCTATGTGAATGCTTGGTGTATTTATAAATTTCACTTTTGAATTTCTTGAGAAAATCTGTCACACCTATTTTATCTTCTCGCAAATCAATCATTTTGGAATGTACATCATTAGTACTTGTAATGTATTCATATCTTCTCCAATCAACGGTGACATTTGACAGTGAGTGATCAGTATCGATAGGATATTTATTGTGGAATAAAACCAAATTTCCACAATGATTACAATGTTTTCCATTGGCACATTTCTTATTATAAAATATTTCATCACGATTTCTCTCACATAGGGTTTGAGATATGAATTCACGTATTGTGGGCGAAGGTGGTGAATTTGTCCAAAACATTTTACCAAATTCAAGAAATGTGTCGTAATATAATTGAAATTGCGCATGATAACGGAAACAACATGTGTCATGGATAGTAATAGATCTAACATACCATGGTTTTAGTTGCACAAATGTAGTGATTGACACATTAATTCCACGATAATCTTCCTTGAATTTATTGAACAATTGTATTGTGTCATATCCATTATATGTTTTGGACTGTTTACATATACTTCTCGTGATATTCTTTGTCGTATTACATCTCTTAAATTTGGTGAAACTCGAGCATGTGTCAACCAATATTCCCATACAATATCTTTAACACCTGCTCCCATTCTATCTTTTTAAGGTTGTCTACAAATAATTGCCCAGCAAGCAAGTTCATCATTTTCATCTATTTGCATTCTGAATTTGCTATGTTATAATGTCTTTCTTGAGGTTCCAACTGCTTTTGCTAGCTGTGTTGTCAAACGTTTTTCTTTAGTACTAGTCGAAATAATTGCTGTATGAATTGCTCTTCGTGCAGCACTGATGTCTTTCTTCCTAGATTTTTCAAACTTTTTTATTGCATCACCTATATTTTCTATCACATTATTTTTTAATTTGGACTCTTTGGTCGTCTTGTGAATACCCAATAATGATGTAGCATCTTCTAACTTCTTGGTCACTAATAAATATCTCAAAATGTGTGCTTGTCTTGTTGCTGAATAATTATTCAGAATATCATCATAAATTTTTTGAGCTCGATATCGTGCAGCATGTATGGGTATTTTTTTTCCATATTTGTTGCAATCAACGTTTTCTAACGTTTCATCATCAATGGTAAAAGTACCTACACATCAAGTTAAATTCAATTTAAAACATGTGTCCAAAAATACAATTCATTATAAAAAATGAATTTGAAAAATACATGATATATACATACCTTGTCCAATTTCTGGTTCTTGAACTTGATCTTCAATAATGACTTCATCGACATTAGTATGTAAATCACTATTTACATCTTCAACAATGGTTTCTTCAACTTCAATTTGTTCTTCTTGTACTCTATTTTCAATTTCCATTTCATCAACATTATCATGTAAAACTATATTTGTATCTTCAATAATTGTTGTTTGCGTTTCTGCAAGGCTTGCTTTGTTGGTATGATATTTAAGTTTTTTCTTTTCTCTATTATCATCATCATTAGCACGTTTACGATCATATTTTCTTTGACGGTTTCTCTTACTGTCCATGATTGTTTAATCTATAAATGATAAATTAAAGAATCATCATTTTATTGTAAAAAAATAAAATGAAGATTTAAAAACAGTTACGAAATTTATAAACACATGAACTGAAATTTACTTCACCTTATCAAAATCTTATAAGAGTCTTTTGAAGAAAAAGTCTTTGTAAACAAATTTCCTTTGAAAAGAACCTTCTTTGACAATAAACCACCTTTGAAAAAACCCATTGGAAAAGAATAAGAACACTTTCTAAATAAATCTTCTTTGTAAAACCACTGAAAAAAAAAAAAACTTCTTTGAAAAAATACCTAGGAAAAAGATTTCTTTGAAAAAATACCTAGGAAAAAGATTTCTTTGTAAATGTACACTTTGGAAAGAAATATTTTCTGAAAAAACTACTTGTAAAATACTTTGTAAAAAATACGTTTTTTGCAAAAATACCTAGAAAAAAACTTTTAAAAAACTTATTTGAAAATAAATAAGAAGGAAAAAAACAACTCATTTGAAAAAATAACTAGGAATAAAAACTCTTTAAAATCACCATTTTGGAAAAAAAAACCCATTGCAAAAAAATAAGAAGTGCAAAAAGCTTGGAATAAAAACTTATTTTGCAAAAATGCCTTAGAAAAACATTCTTCCAATGTGTTCCTTAGAAAGAAGTAAGAAAAAAAATACTTCATAAAAAAAACTCTTTTTGCAAAAAAAACTCAGAAAATCCTTGGAAAAAAAAACTATTGCAAAAAAACAAGAAGTGCAAAAAGCTTGGAATAAAAACTAATTTTGCAAAAATGGCTTAGAAAAACATTCTTTCAATGTATTCCTTAAAAAGAAGTAAGAAAAAAAATACCTTATAAAAAAAACTTCTTTTGCAAAAAAAACTCCTTAGAAAATCCCTTCAAAAATATTATGACCAGAAGTATGTGAAATTAAACTGTGCAAAATTAATTAAAGTATTTAGTTTTATTTATATAAGTTTAGACAAGAACGTTGGTTTTTTTTTTTTTTTTTTTTTTTTATCGGTTGACGAGTTTTTTTTTTTACGTTTGGTTATTCGGCCAAATAACCTTTGCTTTAATTGACATCGTCGTTACGGAAAATAGTGATTCGACTGAATAACCTTTGCTTTAATTGACGTCGCCGTTACGGAAATTAGTGATTTGGCCGAATAATATTTGAAACCTGAAAATCTGATTTTCTCTCACAATTTTCAGGTTTTTCCATTTTCGGAAGGTAAAAAGGATCTCTTACACTACAAAGCGACTGTCAGACTTGATACCATTAGTTTCGTTATTGAATCTACTTTCTGAATATATAGATTTTGTTGTGTATAGGTAAGATCTAATATTTGTAATTGTTTGTTTTCTTAATAGATGTTGAGTTTGGTTTCATCTCTTTCAAAATGTGGTGAAATGAAAAATCCATAACTTTAAAAATGCACCATGAAAAAAATTGAAAAAACTGTGGTGCAGTTAATTGGCGTGTCTACTTCAAAAGGGTATTCATAGAAATTTTAGTTTTATATTCAATTCAGAGAAAAGTTTTGTGACAAAAAATATGTTGAAAATCGACAAAGTTTCCCCATTGATCGAATTCAAATAAATATAATAATTAGTATATAGATCCATTTGTTACAAACTTATAGTCATGCAGTAGTATATTGTGTGTAGATTGTCGTAGCATATTTGTTTTTTGCAAAAAACAAGTTTAACAATGATTTTACGTGTGTGACAAAACATGGCTATTTTGTAGTCCTTTTATTTTATAAAAACACACTGTCAAACATTTTGCGAATCGACATATCAAATCTCAATATAAAAAATTGAAAAAAATATGGATAACAAGCTAACATAATTCTCTAAAAGTTTGTTTTTTAGTGAAAAGTGAAATTCAAAACAAAAATATCACTTTTATTCGCCCAAAGATGGAAAACATGAAAAACATGAAAAACTCAGAATTATTTTCTCACGGGACCCCCCAAAATAGACACCCATCTTCATGGATTCACCCATGTCATCCACCAACAACGATTAAGAATTTAAAAAAAACTCATTTTTAAAATTTTCATTTGACATAATATATTTCAAATTATAGTTCAAACTATAGTTGAGGAAGAATTTATAGCCTATTTATAGGCTCTAGCTGCAAAATAATAGGTTCTTCCCGATACATATAGGATCCCCTTCGAGAATTTATAGGTTTTCTGTCATGCAAATATTTCCATCATGCCAAATATTTGAATTGAAATACGTCATAGAGAATTGCAAGCACTCAGAATTGATACATTTTCTGTCATACAAATCTTACGCCGAAAACTTCTTCGTCAAATCCATATCTCATTGTTTACCCGACCATTGTACAATCGATGATTCCTTACTGTACTAACTTCTATAGAATTTGACTTACCTAAAGAAAATCATTTCGACATCGTAATTACCACACTGCCATATCATGCAAATTGTAATCTAATGCAATTTGTCTACGTGTTGACTAGCCAAAATCATTCACATCCAAATATTGTTGGCATTCACAACCAAAATCATTCACATCCAAATATTGTTGGCATTCACAACCAAAAGATCATTGGTCTACAAATAAAAGCTTTCAACAGGAGAATATAATATATAGTTTGACATCATTTTTGAAAAGATTAAAAACATTAACGTACAAGAAGTTTTTAAATAAAACATTCATAACCAAAATATCAGTGGTCTGAAGAAAAAAATTGCTCCCTCTTGAAACTTGTTACTTTGACCTCATGAATTTTGAATAAATATACTGACATAATTTTGGAAAAGAATAAAAATTATTAGAGACACTTGCAGCAATGGAAAGAAGGTGATGAATCCAATTAAATGGTTTTTATATGTTTTAATGGAGTTCCATTTGAGACTTTAGTCTTTTTGCGTGCACTCAAATTTGAAAATAAAATTTTAAAAAGGAAAAGGAGAGAAAAAATAAGGGCAAATGATATCCATAAAGGAATACGTTACAAGAAATGCTCTTCAAAGGTTCGCAGCATATCGATGGGTAGTAAGTAATAAAATGGTTCTTAATCCTTACCAAATGTACCATTGGTCGACAAACTGCTAGAACAATTCTAGTTTCCTTCACCTATGTAACACAACCAAATATAAATACATGTATAAGTAATAAATTACTTGATTGTATTTTACAATTAATTTTTGTCAAGGACTTTTTATGGGAATCACTAAATTTTCTTCTTCTTCTTAGAATGGCCTGGAGTTGTATATGCTCTGGGTACAAACATCCATCAATTGGGAAACATACATACCTTGAATAAATTTCTTCCTAAAATGGATTTGGGATGGATATGTAGAATCAATACATTTTTTGTGAACCTCGTAATTTTGTGAAGTATGATGCCTTTTGGTATCAAAGCCAGAAAATGAATACCACTAAGCTGTAAACAAGAATACAAATCCAATTTCATAAAGAGCAATCAATTGGCTGAGCATTAAGATTTGTTTCGAAAGGAAACATCAATATTTTTTAATAACTGGAAAATACTTGCAAACGTGCAACACAAAACACATTCATAAATTGGACATCGACTACCATACAATATTTTTTAAACAAAATTGAAAACTCAACTCAACCCTCAGCTCAAGTGCATCAATGGACAAAGTTTAGGTCATTATTATGCTTCTAAAATATGTAAATAATTTAAAAAATAGAAACCAAAAATTCAAAATGTTGATTATGATCCCCAAACATAAAATAATGGCATATTTGATGCATTTCAAGATGGATCTTCTAAACACTAAAATAACTACAGAAATTGGAAAGCAGAAGGAAGAGCAATCAAATTCAATAAATATAATCAATCGATTAACAAATAAATCTAGCAAGCCAAAAATTAAATCAAGAGATCGCACGTTGAATCTATGTATGTGAACCAACCATGTCTTTATCTCTCGGGTATGTTGGTATGGATCTGACTGTCTGACTATGACTGGAAAGGACCTCCTGCTTGCTATCTGTGCTCGACCACTGGCTATTAGCTTATCGGTTGGGAATGGGGCTATCAACAAGGACCATCTGGAAGGGAAAGCTGTCAATGATGGGCTATTAGCTGGAAATGACTACTAGTTATCTATTGGGCTACTGTGTATTGGCAATGATAGTAAATGAGTGTCTCCAGCTTCAAATTTAGCAAAATTTGTAGTTGTCGACACCTCTCAAACATCAGGCGAAGCATCGAAACATGATCTTTAAATAGGTTGTACATTGTCAGCCAATAATATAGGTAAGATCAAAAGAATAAGCAATCGATTCCTTCATCAGTTGTTACCAACGTCGTGTCAGGAATGTGAAAATAAAATAAAACGTTGAACACTAAACAAGCACTATGGTTCCCTCCAAACCACACAGATAAGCTCGACCAAGCGCTATTTTGAGCCCGACACTATAAATTTAGATGTTTTGAGACAAGTGCAGGAGATTTTATATCCATTATTTATTCAATTCCCCCCATAAAAGTGAATGAGAATTACAAATCAAAACATACAGGTAAACTTCAGAAAAAAATCATCCGAAAATATTCAGTATATGAATTCAGCATGTGAAACACAATATGAAAGAGTTGAGTTCACGATCAATAAAATTGAGTTTGGTGAAGGATTTGAGTTTGCATTTGGAGTATCAAGGTTCAAATATCTTATAGTTCCATTTTGGATTACATAATGAGCATAATTGAAAGTATCATACTGGCAAAGGAACTTGATTTGGAGACACAATTTTTTGTTTTACATTTTCTATCTGAAACACAATATGAAAAGAGTACCGAGTTCAATAAATTTGCCTAAAGTTATTCATCTTTAGGCAATATAAAAGACAGATTGGTTATCAAGGTCTAATTTATTATAGTGCCATTTTGGATTATATAATCAATATAACTGAAGGTGGCATACTGGTAAAGTAACTTGATTTGGAGACAAAAAATTTGTTTACATTGGTTTGAAGTCTGCTCTCCAAACTTGTGAATTCTATTGCTCTAATCTTGTCTTTTTTTATGATAGACTGCACTACTCAAAGAAGTGAGATGCTTTATGCTCTAGATCAAGAGGTAGGGTATCAAATATATAGAGATCCATCTCAACTAGACATCAATGAAGTGCTAGGATACTATCTGTTAAGCGCTAAGATCGATGAAAAACCTGTTAAGCGGTAAGAATAACGAAAAACCTTGAAGTGGTGCTGCATTGTCATTTATTCACTCTAGCAGGATATACTTTTAAAATATGTTTCAAACAATTAGTATAATAGGCCCTGAGTTAAATGAATATGATATAACTAGGATCTATTTGTGTATGTATAGAAAATTGTGATAACCTAATATCAAATATATATTTAGATCTCATTGGGTAGCAAAACAAACCCTTGCTTATAAACATACCAAGTAATTTGTGGCTTTTATATCTCGATGCCTCCATATTTCCTCTGAAGCCAAGGATTCCTTTAGGCATGGCATAATGTTCTTGAATTTGAATGATATTCTTAGAACCTAGAGAAAGAATAGTCAGCAATGCAAATTAATAAAAAAAACTCATATAAGAAACTAACGATATAAAAAAACCATAGTTCCCTCTTCCTAATGATAATCTTATAATTTCCATTCGGAGAATTTCTTGTATCTATTCAAAGAATTTATTGTAAGAATGAAGACCCGCATTATAAATCTCTCTATAATTTGGACATTCTAGAAACCCTAAGAGAACGAAGAAAAGGCTATAATAAAATTTAAGAGATTTTTTCGTTAGGGTTAGGGTTTTCGGCACGTCGAGGTATATGATGCCTATAGCAAGATAACATAACAGACCTGAGGTTAATATGGATCTTTCCTAGTACAGACCTTTAACACAGAGCTTCATGATTAGCCTATAAACGAAGAGAGAAAGTGAAAAAATATAATTAGAACTAACCTGAACATAAGAAGAAGAAAAAGATGTTGAAGCTGATGAGAAGAAGGTATGTGAAGTAGCCTATTGCATATTTCCAAATCCTAAACATTGTTGAATTTGCAGCACATAAACAGAATAGAATAATAGCACCAAGAATCTTGGCATCTTCAAGGAAGATATGATGTTAATTCTTGTCTACGTGTTCTAGGAGAGCATTGGAACAAGAGTGAATATACTTGATATTGGCAGCATGCTCTTGGAATCTAGCTTTGAAGGAAAAATCAGTTTCACCAATGTATGGTTTACCACATGAGCAAGGGATTGAGTAAATTCCTTTCCTGTGAGAGGGTTCAATGGGATATTTCACAAATGTGAGAGAGTTCTTGATGGTCATCAAGGGATTGAAACTAGCATTGATGTTTTTTCTCCTTGGGACTCTTGCTAGCATATTAGTGGTCCCTTGAATGTAAGGTAAGCCAACTAAGGAAACATACTCATTCTTATGAGGCTTGGTATTGGGTCCTCGGCTAGCTTTATCAAAGGCTTTGGTAATGTTAGGAACCCATGTCTTTACTTTGTTAGTATATTGTTGTTGGACGCATATGCTTTGTAAGTCATCCCGTAGTATTTGTTGATCAATAGTTTGTGTTATTGTTGTTGGAGCATATGCTTTGTAAGTCGCCCGTAGTATTGTTGATCCATAGCTTGTAGTGGCCCATGGTTTTGACCCATAGTAATGGCGCCTAGACTTAGTATATAAGTGTGTGTTGAGACCTATGAAGGCACCGTGAACTTATTTGTATTGAGCTTGCTCAAAGGAGGTTGCCCCCTCGAAGTGGCCTGTGATCAATATAAAAGTGATTGAGTTCTGTCATTTCTAGTATTTCGCATATTCTTATTAATTAATTGTTGCAGGTGCTTCACATCTGGTATCAGAGCACTTTCTTGGGCTCGCTGGGTGAAATTTCTGCCAAATTTTTTTCGCATCTGTTGCAGGTTCGGATTTGGGAATAATCCCTATCTACTTAACTGTGGGAAATACTTGGGCATAATCCCTAAAACTCATTGTGAGGAGTACCGCAGGAACCCTGAAGTAGCTGGTCCATTGAGAGGACCTACCAATGAAAAGGGCAACGACCCCTACCTGATTGACTAGTTCCCACCCATGAGGTAAACCAAGAGCTGTCGTTTGTGGCAAAGCGGTTATTAGTTTTACCTGAGCCATGGAGTGAGGGGTACTGCCCCAATACGCAAGCTGTCATACAGCACTGGTGGCTGAGTGAAACCCCTGAACTGTTAAGAACCCGCACATACCTGGGGTCCATATCTATTTTCAGCTGAACTGTTGTCGATCACTGCTGCACCGTTTCAGATCCAGCCATTTAGATCCATTCTGAAATTCGTTCCAGATCCAGTCATTTTCAATCCATTCGGTGCCATTTTAGATCCCTCTATTTCCACTCACTTCTGGGCCATTGCAGATCTATCTGTTTCAGATCCCTTCTGAGCCGTAGCCGCTCCAGTCTGGAAAAAACTCTGTTTTCCTTGAAATTTTCGTGGAGCCCCTGTCATCCCATTCTACATATTTCATTCCTGAGGACCTTATCCCCAATTCCACTTCCCAAAGCCCGAAATCCCATATTTGTCTATTTTTAGGGTTTGCCATAACTTCCTTAGATTTCACCCAATCACCTTCAAATTTTACCACAGAGTTCCTTTATGAATTCTGCTTCTTCGTCCCCCTCTGCCAAATTTTCCTATTCTTTCACCCCACTTCTGAAATCCTCATTTTTTGCTTCCTTGTCTCTTCGGCAATGTCCAAAACCTAGTCAAATCCCAATTACCCTTCAGATTTTTTCCCAAATCCAGATTTTCCATTACTAAAGCAGTTTCTGTTTTTGTTTTCCTACCCAGTCAACCAAAAAAAAAAAGAAAAAAACTCTTGGTTATGGTTGTCACCCGTGCAGGAGCAAAAACCATGGAAGAAGCACTTGCAGCTATCCAAGCCAAACTCCAGGATCTGGATGAAAAATTTCTTGGCCTCCATCTTGAACATTCAGCTATGAACAACAAACGACAGTCCGAGTCTTCATCAGACAATGAGTTCTCTTCTTCCAGCAATTTTCATGGTCCGAAGCTTGATTTTCCTCGCTTCAATGGTACTGATCGAACTGGATGGATCTATCGTGCAGAACAATATTTAAGTCCGCATAGTACTTTTGATGTCAACAAAGTTCCTCTTGCATCATTTCATTTGGAACAAGAAGCTCTTCAATGGTACCGTTGGTACATCAAGGCTCATGAAGAGCCAAAATGGCCAGACTTTTTCCAGCTCCTTTTGTAACGATTTGGTCCTAGTGCTTTTTATGACTTCACAGGAACCCTCACTAAACTTCGCCAAATTGACACTGTGAGAGAGTATCAAACTGAATTTGAGAAACTAGCCAACCACACTGAAGGATTGTCTGATGACCTTTCCCAAAGTTGTTTTATCAGTGGTCTAAAGGATGCCATCCACTCCGAGGTCAAAATGTTCTGTCCCAACACAATTATGGAAGCCCTAGGGTTGGCAAGGTTGGTAGAAGACAAGATTGCAACCCAACAACGCTCCAAGCCCACTTTTGTTCCCTTTCGAAATATGGGTTCTCAACGACCACCTATACCGCAGGCTCCTTGACCAACTCCTATCAAGCGTTTGTCTGAAACAAAGATGCAAGCACGCAGAGAAAAGGGGCTTTGCTATAATTGTGATAAGAAATTCACTCGAGGACATAGATGTGTTCAGCAAAAGCTCTATCTCTTGGATGTGGATTCTCCACCTGCCTCTGAAATTGGTGACGAAGATCCAGAAACAATGGATGCTCAAGTCAACATTCAGGAACCGCCTATTGACCCTCCGTCTTAGGATGACCATCCAGAGATATCTCTCCATGCTTTAGCCAGAATCACCACCCCCCAAACAATGCGGATCAGGGGTTACTTCAAGAAGCTTCCTCTTACAATACTCATTGATTCTGGTAGCACTCATAATTTCATTAACCCTCGAATCGCCAAACAAGCTGATCGTTTTATCCATCCTTGCTCCAACTTTGAAGTCATGATTGCCAATGGGGGCACCTTGCCTTGCAAAGGGAAGTGTCAAAATGTGCGTATCTCTATGGGAGATTATACCTTGGGTTTTGACATGTTTGCCTTGACCTTATGCGGATGTGATGTGGTTTTGGGCGCTCAATGGCTACGCACACTTGGCCCTATCTTGTGGGATTTTGCTGAACTTTGGATGCAGTTTTCCCTCAATGGACAAAAACACACATTGACAGGATTACAACCAGGGTCTCAGCATCATCAGTTCACATCGCATGGAAAAACTCCTCAAGAAGAATTCACATGGTTTCATCGCTTAGATCCCTTCCATTCAGATGCAACCATTAGCGGTCTCCACTACTCCTTTGGATCTACAACAAATTCTGGATTGATATATAGGTATCTTTGCTGAACCAGTGGGATTTCCACCTTCAAGGCCAGAAGACCATCGTATTCAGCTCCTTTCTGGCAGCATTCCTCCCAACATCAGGCCCTATCGCTACCCATTTCACCAAAAAACGGAGATTGAAATGCTCGTTTGGGACTTATTGAAGCAAGGTATTATTTGCTCAAGCACTAGTTCCTTTTCTTCTCCAGTTCTTCTTGTCCGTAAAAAGGATGGGTCATGGCGCCTCTGCATTGACTTCCGAGCACTTAATCACCTCACCATCAAGGATAAGTTTCTAATTCCTGTTGTTGATGAGCTTCTTGATGAGCTTCATGGGGCTCAATTTTTGTCCAAGTTGGATCTTCGTTCTGGGTATCATCAAATTCGGGTTCATGAGGATGATATCCCTAAAACAGCTTTCCGCACACATGATGGCCATTATGAGTTTTTGGTCATGCCCTTTGGCCTCACTAATGCTCCTTCCACATTCCAGGCCTTAATAAATAAAATATTTCGACCCTACTTGCAGAAATTCATTCTGGTTTTCTTTGATGATATCCTCATCTACAGTAAAACATGGGATGAACATCTCCAGCATCTGGATCTTGTCATGCAACTTTTCTCTGACCATAATCTCCACGCTAAGCAGACTAAATGTGTTTTTGGACAGAAGGAAGTTGAGTATCTCGAGCACATTATCTCAGCACAAGGAGTTTGCGTGGATCCTGCCAAAATCGATGCCATGAACAATTGGCCGCATCATCAGACACTCAAGAGCCTTCGTGGTTTTTTGGGGTTGACTGGCTACTACCGCAAGTTTGTCAAGGATTATGGGAAGATTGCAGCTCCATTAACTACTCTATTGAAAAATGATGCTTTTAGATGGACACATGCTGCTCAGTGTGCATTTAACAAACTAAAACAAGCTATGTGTACTACACCTGTTCTAGCTATGCTCGATTTTTCCAAGCTATTCACTATTGAGAGTGATGCTTGTGGCAATGGACTTGGTGCTGTTCTCCTTCAAGATGAACACCCCATTGTGTTCACCAGCAAATCCCTTTCAGGTAAGAATTTAGCTGCCTCTACATATGAGAAGGAAATGATGGCTATTTTGCATGCAGTACAGAAGTGGCGACCATACCTATTAGGGAATCATTTCTGCATCAAGACTGATCACTAGAGTCTGAAATATTTCTTGGAACAGTGTGTCTCCTCCCCAGCACAACATAAATGGGTTAGCAAACTCATGGGTTATGACTATGAGATCACTTACAAGAAGGGTAAAGACAATATTGTGGCAGATGCTCTTTCTCGCACATTTGATGCCCAAAGTTCTCTTTCAGCTATTTCTATGCCTGTTCCAAATTGGTTGCAATCTGTTCAACAGGATTATGTCAATGACTCTTCTTTATCTCAAATCATCCAATGCTTGACCAACAACCCTTCTGTTGTACCACATTAGTCTTGGGATGGTGCTTCTCTGAGATACAAGGGTCGTCTGGTGCAATCAACGTTTTCTAACGTTTCATCATCAATGGTGAAAGTACCTATACATCAAGTTAAATTTAATTTAAAACATGTATCCAAAAATACAATTCATTATAAAAAATGAATTTGAAAAATACATGATATATACATACCTGGTCCAATTTCTGGTTCTTGAACTTGATTTTCAATATTGACTTCATCGACATTAGTATGTAAATCACTATTTACATCTTCAACAATGGTTTCTTCAACTTCAATTTGTTCTTCTTGTACTCTATTTTCAATTTCCATTTCATCAACATTATCATGTAAAACTATATTTGTATCTTCAATAATCGTTGTTTGCGCTTCTGCAAGGCTTGCTTTGTTGGCATGATATTTAAGTTTTTTTTTTCTCTATTATCATCATCATTAGCACGTTTACGATCATATTTTCTTTGACGGTTTCTCTTACTGTCCATGATTGTTTAATCTATAAATGATAAATTAAAGAATCATCATTTTATTGTAAAAAAATAAAATGAAGATTTAAAAACAGTTACGAAATTTATAAACACATGAACTGAAATTTACTTCACCTTATCAAAATCTTATAAGAGTCTTTTGAAGAAAAAGTCTTTGTAAACAAATTTCCTTTGAAAAGAACCTTCTTTGACAATAAACCACCTTTGAAAAAACCCATTGGAAAATAATAAGAACACTTTCTAAATAAATCTTCTTTGTCAAACCACTGACTGAAAAAAAAAAAAAAAAAAAAAAAAAAAAAAAAAAAAAAAAAAAAAAAAAAAAAAAAAAAAAAAAGAAGAAGAAGAAGAAGAAGAAGAAGAAGATTTAGAAATACCTAGGAAAAAGATTTCTTTGTAAAAACCCTTGCAACGAAATAACTTTTTTGCAAAAATAACTTGGGAGACTTTGAAAAAACTCATTTTCAAATAAATAAGAAGGAAAAATACATCTCATTTGTAAAAATAACTTGAAATAAAATCTTATTTGCAAAAATGCATTGGAATAAAAACTCTGTAAATGTACATTTTGGAAAGAAATATTTTTTGAAAAAACCACTTGTAAAATACTTTGTAAAAAATACGTTTTTTGCAAAAATACCTAGAAAAAAAACTTTGAAAAAACTTATTTGAAAATAAATAAGAAGGAAAAAAAACAACTCATTTAAAAAAATAACTTGGAATAAAAACTCTTTAAAATCACCATTTTGGAAAAAAAAAACCCATTGCAAAAAAAAAGAAGTGCAAAAAGCTTGGAATAGAAACTTATTTTGCAAAAATGCCTTAGAAAAACATTATTTCAATGTGTTCCTTAGAAAGAAGTAAGAAAAAAAATACTTCATAAAAAAAACTCTCTTTGCAAAAAAAACTTATTAGAAAATCCTTGGAAAAAAAAACCATTGCAAAAAAAAAAAAGTGCAAAAAGCTTGGAATAAAAACTCATTTTGCAAAAATGGCTTAGAAAAACATTCTTTCAATGTATTCCTTAAAAAAAAAAAAAAAAACTTCTTTGAAAAAATACCTAGGAAAAAGATTTCTTTGTAAAAACCCTTGCAACGAAATAACATTTTTGCAAAAATAACTTGGGAGACTTTGAAAAAACTCATTTTCAAAGAAATAAGAAGGAAAAATACATCTCATTTGTAAAAATAACTTGAAATAAAATCTTATTTGCAAAAATGCATTGGAATAAAAACTCTGTAAATGTACACTTTGGAAAGAAATATTTTCTGAAAAAACCACTTGTAAAATACTTTGTAAAAAATACGTTTTTTGCAAAAATACCTAGAAAAAAAACTTTGAAAAAACTTATTTGAAAATAAATAAGAAGGAAAAAAACAACTCATTTAAAAAAATAACTTGGAATAAAAACTCTTTAAAATCACCATTTTGGAAAAAAAACCCATTGCAAAAAAATAAGAAGTGCAAAAAGCTTGGAATAAAAACTTATTTTGCAAAAATGCCTTAGAAAAACATTCTTTCAATGTGTTCCTTAGAAAGAAGTAAGAAAAAAAATACTTCATAAAAAAAACTCTCTTTGCAAAAAAAACTTATTAGAAAATCCTTGGAAAAAAAAAACCATTGCAAAAAAAAAAAAGTGCAAAAAGCTTGGAATAAAAACTCATTTTGCAAAAATGGCTTAGAAAAACATTCTTTCAATGTATTCCTTAAAAAGAAGTAAGAAAAAAAATACCTTATAAAAAAAACTTCTTTTGCAAAAAAAGCTTCTTAGAAAATACCTTCAAAAATATTATGACCAGAAGTATGCGAAATTAAAATGTGCAAAATTAATTAAAGTATTTAGTTTTATTTATATAAGTTTAAACAAGAACGGTTTTTTTTTTTTTTTTTTTTTTTATGGCTGACGAGTTTTTTTTACGTTTGGTTATTCGGCCGAATAACGTTTGCTTTAATTAACATCATCGTTATGGAAAATAGTGATTCGGCTGAATAACCTTTGCTTTAATTGACATCGCCGTTACGGAAAATAGTGATTCGACCGAATAATCTTTGAAACCTGAAAATCTGATTTTCTCTCACAATTTTCAGGTTTTTCCATTTTCGGAAGGTAAAAAGGATCTCTTACTCTACAAAGCGACTGTCGGACTTGATACCATTAGTTTCGTTATTGAATCTACTTTCTGAATATATAGATTTTGTTGTGTATAGGTAAGATCTGATATTTGTAATTGTTTGTTTTCTTAACAGGTGTTGAGTTTGGTTTCATCTCTTTCAAAATGTGGTGAAATGAAAAATCCATAACTTTAAAAATGCACCATGAAAAAAATTGAAAAAACTGTGGTGCAGTTAATTAGCGTGTCTACTTCAAAAGGGTATTCATAGAATTTTTAGTTTTATATTCAATTCAGAGAAAAGTTTTGCAACAAAAAATATGTTGAAAATCGACAAAGTTTCTCCATTGATCGAATTCAAATAAATATAATAATTAGTATATAGATCCATTTGTTACAAACTTATAGTCATGCAGTAGTATATTGTGTGTAGATTGTCGTAGCATATTTGTTTTTTGCAAAAAACAAGTTTAACAATGATTTTACGTGTGCGACAAAACATGGCTATTTTGTAGTCCTTTTATTTTATAAAAACACACTGTCAAACATTTTGCGAATCAGCATATCAAATCTCAATATAAAAAATTGAAAAAAATATGGATAACAAGCTAACATAATTCTCTAAAAGTTTCCTTCTTAGTGAAAAGTGAAATTCCAAACAAAAATATCACTTTTATTCGCCCAAAGATGGAAAACATGAAAAACATGAAAAACTCAGAATTATTTTCTCACAGGACCCCCCAAAATAGACACCCATCTTCATGGATTCACCCACGTCATCCTCCAACAACCATTAAGAATTTAAAAAAACTCATTTTTAAAATTTTCATTTGACATAATATATTTCAAATTATAGTTCAAACTATAGTTGAGGAAGAATTTATAGCCTATTTATAGGCTCTAGCTGCAAAATAATAGGTTCTTCCCGATACATATAGGATCCCCTTCGAGAATTTATAGGTTTTCTGTCATGCAAATATTTCCATCATGCCAAATATTTGAATTGAAATACGTCATAGAGAATTGCAAGCACTCAGAATTGATACATTTTCTGTCATACAAATCTTATGCCCAAAACTTCTTCCTCAAATCCATATCTCATTGTTTACCCGACCATTGTACAATCGATGATTCCTTACTGTCCTAACTTCTGTAGAATTTGACTTACCTAAAGAAAATCATTTCGACAGCGTAATTACCACACTGCCATATCATGCAAATTGCAATCTAATGCAATTTGTCTATGTACATGTTGACTAGCCAAAATCATTCACATCCAAATATTGTTGGCATTCACAACCAAAATCATTCACATCCAAATATTGTTGGCATTCACAACCAAAAGATCATTGGTCTACAAATAAAAGCTTTCAACAGGAGAATATAATATATAGTTTGACATCATTTTTGAAAAGATTAAAAACATTAACGTACAAGAAGTTTTTAAATAAAACATTCATAACCAAAAGATCAGTGGTCTGAAGAAAAAAATTGCTCCCTCTCGAAACTTGTTACTCTGACCTCATGAATTTTGAATAAATATACTGACATAATTTTGGAAAAGAATAAAAATTATTAGAGACACTTGCAGCAATGGAAAGAAGGTGATGAATCCAATTAAACGGTTTTTATATGTTTTAATGGAGTTCCATTTGAGACTCTAGTCTTTTTGCGTGCACTCAAATTTGAAAATAAAATTTTAAAAAGGAAAAGGAGAGAAAAAATAAGGGCAAATGATATCCATAAAGGAATACATTACATGAAATGCTCTTCAAAGGTTGGCGGCATATCGATGGGTAGTAAGTAATAAAATGGTTCTTAATCCTTACTAAATGTACCATTGGTCGACAAACTGCTAGAACAATTCTAGTTTCCTTCACCTATGTAACACAACCAAATATAAATACATGTATAAGTAATAAATTACTTGATTGTATTTTACAATTAATTTTTGTCAAGGACTTTTTATGGGAATCACTAAATTTTCTTCTTCTTCTTAGAATGGCCTGGAGTTGTATATGCTCTGGGTACAAACATCCATCAATTGGGAAACATACATACCTTGAATGAATTTCTTCCTAAAATGGATTTGGGATGGATATGTAGAATCAATACATTTTTTGTGAACCTCGTAATTTTGTGAAGTATGATGCCTTTTGGTATCAAAGCCAGAAAATGAATACCACTAAGCTGTAAACAAGAATACAAATCCAATTTCATAAAGAGCAATCAATTGGCTAAGCATTAAGATTTGTTTCGAAAGGAAACATCAATATTTTTTAATAACCGGAAAATACTTGCAAACATGCAACACAAAACACATTCATAAATTGGGCATCGACTACCATACAATATTTTTTAAACAAAATTAAAAACTCAACTCAACCCTCAGCTCAAGTGCATCAATGGACAAAGTTTAGGTCATTATTATGCTTCTAAAATATGTAAATCAATTAAAAAATAGAAACCAAAAATTCAAAATGTTGATTATGATCCCCAAACATAAAATAATGGCATATTTGATGCATTTCAAGATGGATCTTCTAAACACTAAAATAACTACAGAAATTGGAAAGCTGAAGGAAGAGCAATCAAATTCAATAAATATAATCAATCGATTAACAAATAAATCTAGCAAGCCCACAATTAAATCAAGAGATCGCACGTTGAATCTATGTATGTGAACCAACCATGTCTTTATCTCTCGGGTATGTTGGTATGGATCTGACTGTCTGACTATGACTGGAAAGGACCTCGTGCTTACTATCTGTGCTCGACCACTGGCTATTAGCTTATCGGTTGGGAATGGGGCTATCAACAAGGACCATCTGGAAGGGCAAGCTGTCAATGATGGGCTATCGGCTGGAAATGACTACTAGTTATCTATTGGGCTACTGCGTATTGGAAATGATAGTAAATGAGTGTCTCCAGCTTCAAATTTAGCAAAATTTGTAGTTGTCGACACCTCTCGAACATCAGGCGAAGCATCGAAACATGATCTTTAAATAGGTTGTACATTGTCGGCCAATAATATAGGTAAGATCGAAAGAATAAGCAATCGATTCCTTCATCAGTTGTTACCAACGTCGTGTCAGGAATGTGAAAATAAAATAAAACGTTGAACACTAAACAAGCACTATGGTTCCTTCCAAACCACACAGATAAGGTCAACCAAGCGCTATTTTGAGCCCGACACTATAAATTTAGATGTTTTGAGACAAGTGTGGGAGATTTTATATCCATTATTTATTCAATTCCCCCCATAAAAGTGAATGAGAATTACAAATCAAAACATACAGGTAAACTTCAAAAAACAATCATCCGAAAATATTCAGTATATGAATTCAGCATGTGAAACACAATATGAAAGAGTTGAGTTCACGATCAATAAAATTGAGTTTGGTGAAGGATTTGAGTTTGCATTTGGAGTATCAAGGTTCAAATATCTTATAGTTCCATTTTGGATTACATAATGAGCATAATTGAAAGTATCATACTGGCAAAGGAACTTGATTTGGAGACGCAATTTTTTGTTTTACATTTTCTATCTGAAACACAATATGAAAAGAGTACCGAGTTCAATAAATTTGCCTAAAGTTATTCATCTTTAGGCAATATAAAAGACAGATTGGTTATCAAGGTCTATAATTATTATAGTGCCATTTTGGATTATATAATCAGTATAACTAAAGGTGGCATACTGGTAAAGTAACTTGATTTGGAGACAAAAAATTTGTTTACATTGGTTTGAAGTCTACTCTCCAAACTTGTGAATTCTATTGCTCTAATCTTGTCTTTTTTTATGATAGACTGCACTACTCAAAGAAGTGAGATGCTCTATGCTCTAGATCAAGAGGTAGGGTATCAAATATATAGAGATCCATCTTAACTAGACATCTATGAAGTGCTAGGATACTATCTGTTAAGTGCTAAGATCGATGAAAAACCTGTTAAGCGGTAAGAATAACGAAAATCCTTGAAGTGGTGCTGCATTGTCATTTATTCACTCTATCAGGATATACTTTTAAAATACGTTTCAAACAATTAGTATAATAGGCCCTGAGTTAAATGAATATGATATAACTAGGATCTATTTGTGTATGTATAGAAAATTGTGATAACCTAATATCAAATATATATTTAGATCTCATTGGGTAGCAAAACAAACCCTTGCTTATAAACATACCAAGTAATTTGCGGCTTTTATATCTCAATGCCTCCATATTTCCTCTGAAGCCAAGGATTCCTTTAGGCATGGCATAATGTTCTTGAATTTGAATGATATTCTTAGAACCTGTAGAAAGAATAGTCAGCAATGCAAATTAATAAAAAAAACTCATATAAGAAACTAACGATATAAAAAAACCATAGTTCCCTCTTCCTAATGATAATCTTATAATTTCCATTTGGAAAATTTCTTGTATCTATTCAAAGAATTTCTTGTAAGAATGAAGACCCGCATTATAAATCTCTCTATAATTTGGACATTCTAGAAACCCTAAGAGAACGAAGAAAAGGCTATAATAAAATTTAAGAGATTTTTTCGTTAGGGTTAGGGTTTTCGGCACGTCAAGATATATGATGCCTATAGCAAGATAACATAACAGACCTGAGGTTAATATGGATCTTTCCTAGTACAGACCTTTAACACAGAGCTTCATGATTAGCCTATAAACGAAGAGAGAAAGTGAAAAAATATAATTAGAACTAACCTGAACATAAGAAGAAGAAAAAGATGTTGAAGCTAATGAGAAGAAGGTATGTGAAGTAGCCTATTGCATATTTCCAAATCCTAAACATTGTTGAATTTGCAGCACATAAACAGAATAGAATAATAGCACCAAGAATCTTGGCATCTTCAAGGAAGATATGATGTTAATTCTTGTCTACGTGTTCCAAGAGAGCATTGGAACAAGAGTGAATATGCTTGATATTGGCAGCATGCCCTTGGAATCTAGCTTTGAAGGAAAAATCAGTTTCACCAATGTATGGTTTACCACATGAGCAAGGGATTGAGTAAATTCCTTTCCTGTGAGAGGGTTCAATGGGATATTTCACAAATGTGAGAGAGTTCTTGATGGTCATCAAGGGATTGAAACTGGCATTGATGTTTTTTCTCCTTGGGACTCTTGCTAGCATATTAGTGGTCCCTTGAATGTAAGGTAAGCCAACTAAGGAAACATACTCATTCTTATGAGGCTTGGTATTGGGTCCTCGACTAGCTTTATCAAAGGCTTTGGTAATGTTAGGAACCCATGTCTTTACTTTGTTAGTATATTGTTGTTGGACGCATATGCTTTGTAAGTCGTCCCGTAGTATTTGTTGATCAATAGTTTGTGTTATTGTTGTTGGCGCATATGCTTTTTAAGTCACCCGTAGTATTGTTGATCCATAGTTTGTAGTGGCCCATGGTTTTGACCCATAGTATTGGCGCCTAGACTTAGTATATAAGTGTGTGTTGAGACCTATGAAGGCACCGTGAACCTATTTGTATTGAGCTTGCTCAAAGGAGGTTGCCCCCTCGAAGTGGCCTGTGATCAATATAAAAGTGATTCTGAGTTCTGTCATTTCTAGTATTTCGCATATTCTTATTAATTAATTGTTGCAGGTGCTTCACATCTGGTATTAGAGCACTTTCTTGGGCTCGCTGGGTGAAATTTCTGCCAAATTTTTTTCGCATCTGTTGCAGGTTCGGATTTGGGAATAATCCCTATCTACTTAACTGTGGGAAGTACTTGGGCATAATCCCTAAAACTCATTGTGAGGAGTACCATAGGAACCCTGAAGTAGCTGGTCCATTGAGAGGACCTACCAACGAAAAGGGCAACGACCCCTACCTGATTGACTAGTTCCCACCCATAAGGTAAACCAAGAGCTGTCGTTTGTGGCAAAGCGGTTATTAGTTTTACCTGAGCCGTGGAGTGAGTGGTACTGCCCCAATACGCAAGCCGTCATACAACACTGGTGGCCGAGTGAAACCCCTGAACTGTTAAGAACCCGCACATACCTGGGGTCCATATCTATTTTCAGTTGAACTGTTGTCGATCACTGCTGCACCGTTTCAGATCCAGCCATTTAGATCCATTCTGAAAGTCGTTCCAGATCTAGTCATTTTCAATCCATTCGGTGCCATTTTAGATCCCTCTATTTCCACTCACTTCTGGGCCATTGCAGATCTATCTGTTTCAGATCCCTTTCGAGCCATAGCCGCTCCAGTCTGAAAAAAACTCTGTTTTCCTTGAAATTTTTGTGGAGCCCCTGTCATCCCATTTTGCATATTTCATTCCTTAGGACCTTATCCCCAATTCCACTTCCCAAAGCCCGAAATCCCACATTTGTCTATTTTTAGGGTTTTCCATAACTTCCTCAGATTTCACCCAATCACCTTCAAATTTTACCACAGAGTTCCTTTATGAATTCTGCTTCTTTGTCCCCCCTCTGCCAAATTTTTCCATTCTTTCACCCCGCTTCTGAAATCCTCATTTTTTGCTTCCTTGTCTATTCGGCAATGTCCAAAACCTAGTCAAATCCCAATTACCCTTCAGATTTTTTCCCAAATCCATATTTTTCATTACTAAAGCAGTTTCTGTTTTTGTTTTCCTACCCAGTCAACCAAAAAAAAAAAAGAAAAAAACTCTTGGTTATGGTTGTCACCCGTGCAGGAGCAAAAACCATGGAAGAAGCACTTGCAGCCATCCAAGCCAAACTCCAAGATCTGGATGAAAAATTTCTCGGCCTCCATCTTGAACATTCAGCTATGAACAACAAACGACAGTCCAAGTCTTCATCAGACAATGAGTTCTCTTCTTCCAGCAATTTTCGTGGTCCGAAGCTTGATTTTCCTCGCTTCAATGGTATTGATCCAACTGGATGGATCTATGATGCAGAACTATATTTCAGTCTGCATAATACTTTTGATGTCAACAAAGTTCCGCTTGCATCCTTTCATTTGGAACAAGAAGCTCTTCAATGGTACCGTTGGTACATCAAGGCTCATGAAGAGCCAAAATGGCCAGACTTTTGCCAGCTCCTTTTGCAACGATTTGGTCCTAGTGCTTTTGATGACTTCACAGGAACCCTCACTAAACTTCTCCAAATTGGCACTGTGAGAGAGTATCAAACCGAATTTGAGAAACTAGCCAACCACACTGAAGGATTGTCTGATGACCTTTCCCGAAGTTGTTTTATCAGTGGTCTAAAGGATGCCATCTGCTTTGAGGTCAAAATGTTCTATCCCAACACAATTATGGAAGCCCTAGGGTTGGCTAAGTTGGTAGAAGACAAGATTGCAGCCCAATAACGCTCCAAGCCCACTTTTGTTCCCTTTCGAAATATGGGTTCTCAACGACCACCTATACCGCAGGCTCCTCGACCAAATCCTATCAAGCGTTTGTCTGAAACAAAGATGCAAGCACGTAGAGAAAAGGGGCTTTTCTATAATTGTGATGAGAAATTCACTCGGGGACATAGATGTGTTCAGCAAAAGCTCTATCTCTTGGATGTGGATTCTCCGCCTGCCTCTGAAATTGGTGACGAAGATCCAGAAACAATGGATGCTCAGGTCAACATTCAGGAACCGCCTATTGACGCTCCATCTTAGGATGACCAGCCAGAGATATCTCTCCATGCTTTAGCCGGAATCACCACCCCACAAACAATGCAGGTCAGGGGTTACTTCAAGAAGCTTCCTCTTACAATACTCATTGATTCTGGTAGCACTCATAATTTCATTGACCCTTGGATCGCCAAACAAGCTGATTGTTTTATCCATCCTTGCTCCAACTTTGAAGTCATGATTGCCAATGGGGGCACCTTGCCTTGCAAAGGGAAGTGTCAAAATGTACGTATATCTATGGGAGATAATACCTTGCGCTTTGACATGTTTTCCTTGACCTTATGCGGATGTGATGTGGTTTTGGGCGCTCAATGGCTACGCACACTTGGCCCTATCTTATGGGATTTTGCTGAACTTTGGATGCAGTTTTACCTCAATGGACAAAAACACACATTGATAGGATTACAACCAGGGTCTCAACATCATCAGTTCACATCACATGGAAAAACTCCTCAAGAAGAATTCACATGGTGTCATCGCTCAGATCCCTTCCATTCAGATGCAACCATCAGCGGTCTCCACTACTCCTTTGGATCTACAACAAATTCTGGATTGATATACAGGTATCTTTGCTGAGCCAGTGGGATTTCCACCTTCAAGGCCAGAAGACCATCGTATTCAGCTCCTTCCCGGCAGCGTTCCTCCCAACATCAGGCCCTATCGCTACCCATTTCACCAAAAAACGGAGATTGAAATGCTCGTTTGGGACTTATTGAAGCAAGGTATTATTTGCTCAAGCACTAGTTCCTTTTCTTCTCCAGTTCTTCTTGTCCATAAAAAGGATGGGTCATGGCGCCTCTGCATTGACTTCCGAGCACTTAATCACCTCACCATAAAGGATAAGTTTCCAATTCCTGTTGTTGATGAGCTTCTTGATGAGCTTCATGGGGCTCAATTTTTCTCCAAGTTGGATCTTCGTTCTGGGTATCATCAAATTCGGGTTCATGAGGATGATATCCCTAAAACAGCTTTTCGCACACATGATGGCCATTATGAGTTTTTGGTCATGCCCTTTGGCCTCACTAATGCTCCTTCCACATTCCAGGCCTTAATAAATAAAATATTTCGACCCTACTTGTGGAAATTCATTCTGGTATTCTTTGATGATATCCTCATCTACAGTAAAACATGGGATGAACATCTCCAGCATCTGGATCTTGTCATGCAACTTTTCTCTGACCATCATCTCCACGCTAAGCAGACTAAATGTGTTTTTGGACAGAAGGAAGTTGAGTATCTCGAGCACATTATCTCAGCACAAGGAGTTCGCGTGGATCCTGCCAAAATCGATGCCATGAACAATTGGCCGCATCATCAGACACTCAAGAGCCTTCATGGTTTTTTGGGGTTGACTGGCTACTACCGCAAGTTTGTCAAGGATTATGGGAAGATTGCAGCTCCATTAACTACTCTATTGAAAAATGATGCTTTTACATGGACACATGCTGCTCAGTGTGCATTTAACAAACTAAAACAAGCTATGTGTACTACACCTGTTCTAGCTATGCCCGATTTTTCCAAGCCCTTCACTATTGAGAGTGATGCTTGTGGCAATGGACTTGGTGTTGTTCTCCTTCAAGATGAACAACCCATTGTGTTCACCAGCAAAGCCCTTTCAGGTAAGAATTTAGCTGCCTCTACATATGAGAAGGAAATGATGGCTATTTTGCATGCAGTACAGAAGTGGCGACCATACCTATTAGGGAATCATTTCTGCATCAAGACTAATCACTAGAGTCTGAAATATTTCTTCGAACAGTGTGTCTCCTCCCCAGCAAAACATAAATGGGTTAGCAAACTCATGGGTTATGACTATGAGATCACTTACAAGAAGGGTAAAGACAATATTGTGGCAGATGCTCTTTCTCGCACATTCGATGCCCAAGGTTCTCTTTCAGCTATTTCTATCCCTGTTCCAAATTGGTTGCAATCTGTTCAACAGGGTTATGTCAATGACTCTTCTTTATCTCAAATCATCCAATGCTTGACCAACAACCCTTCTGCTATACCACATTACTCTTGGGATGGTGCTTCTCTAAGATACAAGGGTCGTCTGGTGCTTCCCCAGAGCACAGATCTTCAACAGGCTATCTTCTATGAACTCCATGCTTCTCCATCGGCAGGGCACTCTGGGTTCCTCAAAACATATGAACGGGCACGGCATAACTTCTTTTGGCAGGGAATGAAAATGACAATTCAATAGATGGTGGCTGAATGTGATACCTTCCAGTGCAATAAGGGTGAAACAACACTCCTTCCAGGATTGCTTGAACCCTTTCCCATACCTACACGGATTTGGACAGATATTTCTATGGATTTCATTGAAGGGCTCCCTTAATCTAGCGGGAAGACAGTGATTATCATTGTGGTTGATCGCCTCTCCAAATATAGTCATTTTTGTGCTCTCAGCCATCCCTATACAGCCTCCTCAGTCGCTCAAATTTTCCTGGACTAGATCTTTCATCTTCATGGCATCCCTTCTTCCATTGTCTCGGATTGTGATGCGACTTTCACCAATCATTTTTGGACAGAACTATTTCGCCACACTGGCACCAAACTGAAGATGAGTTCAGGGTATCACCCACAAACAGATGGTCAAACTGAAATTATCAATAAATGCTTGGAAACTTATCTTCGTTGCTTCACCTCTGAACAACAACATCAGTGGGAAAAGTGGCTCCCTCTCGCTGAATGGTGGTACAATACCTCTTACCACACTACCTCTAAAATGACCCCATATGAAGAAGTCTATAGTCAGGCACCTCCAGTTCTTCTTCCATACACCCCCAACAATTCACCAGTTCAGGAAGTTGACACGGTCCTTTGAAACTGCGATCAGATTCTTTGCATTTTGCGGGACAATCTTCACATGGCAAGAAATCACATGAAGCAACAAGTTGATCAGCACCGTTCTGAGTGCACTTTTCAAGTAGGTGATATGGTTTTTCTTCGTCTCCAGCCGTACAAGCAATCCTCCCTGAAACTCAAAGGGCGTCATAAGCTCGCTCCAAAGTTCTATGGGCCATATCGGATTCTTCAGAATATTGGGTCCGTTGCTTATAAATTGGAACTTCCTCCTTCTTCCCGCATTCATCTAGTATTTCATGTCTCTTGTCTGAAGAAAGTTCTTGGCACCAACATCAATGGACAAACGATTTTACCCGAACTGGATAGTGAAGGATCCATTCTTTTGGAGCCGGAGGCCATCCTCAATCGGCGCACTCGTCAGCTTCGCTCTCGCTCTATCACAGAGGTCTTAATTCAGTGGCATGGCATGCAACCAGAGGATGCTACATGGGAACCACTCCTTCAGATTCAACAACAATTTCCACATCTAAAGCTTTGAGGACAAAGCTTTTTTTAAGGGGGAGGGGATGTTAGGAACCCGTGTCTTTACTTTGTTAGTATATTGTTGTTGGACGCATATGCTTTGTAAGTCGTCCCATAGTATTTGTTGATCAATAGTTTGTGTTATTGTTGTTGGTGCATATGCTTTGTAAGTCGCCCATAGTATTGTTGATCCATAGTTTGTAGTGGCCCATGGTTTTGACCCATAGTATTGGCGCATAGACTTAGTATATAAGTGTGTGTTGAGACCTATGAAGGCACAGTGAAGTTATTTGTATTGAGCTTGCTCAAAGGAGGTTTCCCCCTTGAAGTGGCCTGTGATCAATATAAAGTGAGTCTTAGTTCTGTCATTTCTGCTATTTCGCATATTCTTATTAATTAATTGTTGCAAGTGCTTCACAGGTAATTTCACCCCTGGTGTAACCATTATTCTCAAAAACTTCAAGGAGGTGATTCTTGTCATCATCAAGATGATCAACATCATAGACTCTAAGGGCTCTAGTGGCTAATGTGTTAAGCACCCCATAATTTTGAGCAGGGTGGTAAGATACCATCACCTTCAACCTCCATGGTAAATTTAATGCAATCATATTGATTGTTGAGGTGATCCTTAAACTGCCTCCATAAAACTAGATGACAAAAGTGTCATCAACAAAGCAAAGCCACATTCCAGAAGAAATGGCTTTGTATGATTCATTATATTATTAACTCGAACGATGAAATATCTTTTACAAGGATCTTTATCCATCTACCCTTTATTACGTTAAAAACTTCTATAATTGGATTGGTGCTTTCTCTTTATATAAAAGTTTGGATCTTTCTTTCTCTTGATGCAATAAAAAAAATAAAAATAAAACATTCTCAATTGATTTTCATGTTTATTTATATTTATATACATGTTTGTAGGTTTTTTTAATGTAATGATGTAATGCTCTACAATACCATTTCCATGTACCCGTTAGGGTTTTGAATGTACTGTTGCAATGCTCTATAGTACCATTTCCTTGTACCCATTAAGGTTTTGAATGTAATACTCTACAGTACCTTTTCCATCTACCCGTTAGGGTGGTCAGTGTTAGATATATATATATATATATATAAGGTTTTGAATGTAATGCTCTACAGTTCCATTTCGCTCTCTCTCTCTCTCTCTCTCTCTCTCTCTCTCTCTCTCTATTTATATATATATATACAGGGAAATGGTACTGTAGAGCATTGCAACAGTACATACAGAAACATCATTACTACTAGCATATAGACAACAATCAACTAGGAAATATATACCCTGAATAAATTTGCTGGATCTGAGATAGGTATATAGAATGAATATGTTTTTTTTTAACTTCGTAATTTTAGTAAGTATGATGCGAATCCGTATAGTAATAAGTATATAGAATGAATATGTTTTTTTGAACTTCGTAATTTTAGTAAGTATGGTACCTTTCGATACGGTACGGTATGAGAAACCATCTCTATAAAGTCTAATGCAAAAGCCATCCAGAAAATAAATACAACTAAGATGTAAACAAGATGACAAATCCAATTTCAAAAAGAGTAATCAGTTGGTTGAGCATTAATTCCTACCATAGCCATAACAATCTACGACTATGCTCTTAAAAATCTTGACATGGAAGATAGTAATTGATTGGTCTGTAAATACATAATATTTGGAAAATTAATACTATATTTATTATATATTTTCATCCGAACTCAAAACAAAATAAAAAAAATAAGATAAAAAGATATAATCAAGCTAGAATATTTAGATTTAGAAAGCTTTAAGCTTATAATAATGACAGACTACCCAAAACTTAAAAAAACATGTAATTAAAAACCAAATACTCATTATCCTCATATGGGCATCATTCATGAATCGTATCCATGTCTACCTTCACATGCAGAAACGTGTGTGCTCTGCAATGAATGGCATTGAACAAATATACCGCACAAGGAAAATACTTGTTCCTCATAAGGTTGAAATCCGAGTTCACTGGCTACCATTGGAGATGATACTTAACCAGCACAAATTCCAATAGTGTGTATTGCAATGTATTGTAACCAGATACTTGATGACTACGAGTTCACTTGCAGTGAGTGGAACCAGTAGGTTGGCCACGATCTGTTCGATAAGAACAACTGCAGCCTACAACCGGTTCTCCCTATGCTAAAAAACACACACCTACTGAAGCGTTTTGCAGTGTATGAAACTGACGAGTCTCGTGCCAAAAATCTCTTTGGATGTTAAATTCAAATTTTAGAGGAGAAAAAAAATACTCATCGTATGAAAATTCAAGTGTTATTGTCATGTCTAGGGTTGGAATTTGGATTCACCTTTGCCCATCATACAAATTTTTTTTGACGTTTTAATTTTTATATTCCCCATCAAGAAATGTTTTGTCTAAAATTATGGCTTTCAATAATGAAGTTTTTATGAGAAATTAACCCTTCAACAACAAAGTTTTAATTAAAAAATTATCCTTATATATGAATTTTTAAGTTAAAAACCAATCCTTCCATGTGAATGGTTACTTTGAAATTCCCTCCAATCATAGTGAAATTTTGTATGCATATATGGATAAATTAAAAAAATCCATTCTAGAAACTCCTCAATAAAGCTGAATTAAGCTTCTAAATTCCTAAACGTGAAGTATATTTTAACTTGTTAAAGGAGAAATTGATAAATTCCTCCTCCTTATATATCCTAATAGGAAAATAGAATTTAATGTACATGTTTGTTACATCAATACTTGCTCTCGTCACAATACGATGGGAAGGCACTATAGAGTACCCTCTCCATTTAGCCATAAAATGCATCAAGCTAAGTGCAACTACAGATTGACTGAAAGGGAAGGGGTGGGTATAATTTATGTGATCTATAAGTTTATACACTCTCTATTGGGAGGCCACTTTATATTATTCACTAATCAATCATATGTGAAGTCCCTAGTCAACAAACCAATATTGAAAGAATTAATTTTAGATAGTTGCTATTTTAAGTATTCTCATTAAGCTTGGTAAGTATAATTGTGGACCCTACCATCTCTCAAGATTGGAGTGTGATGAATCTCAAGGATCAATTTATGACCAACTCCCAAATGTAGACTTATTCAAAGTAATTTAGCTAACCTTGTCTACCTGGAGTAAATTGTTGTTGCTCCATTACTTTTGTTTCTCCTATAGCAATTAGCACCATCCCAACCATAGATGTGCTTAGAAAGGACTATCATATTATGCATTGTCCATTGCTTGCTTATATAAAGTAATGACCCTACATATTTTTGGGTTGAAGCAGCTCTAACTGCAGCCTATCTCATCACTCGTCTCCCTAGATTTACTGTTGGAAATGTATCTCCTAGGAGAGTAAGTTGTAGCCTGGAATTACACGATAAGGAGTCTAAGTTAGTTAGATAGTACGATTTTCCCACACATTCAATTGGAGGAAAGGAAGCAACTTCATGAGAGCCCATTCAAGAGTGGGAGTCAAGAAAATTTGTATTCTACATACCATTTTGTGTTCAATCTTCATAATCTCACTTTGATTTTATGTTTTTTTTTAATCATCTATTAAAATCTTAAAATATAGAAAAATCTTAACCTACATTACATAATATTTACTATTTTAATTTCACACTAAAAAATTTTCAAACTACAAAAAATTACAAAATATAATAAGTCTTCCATGAAACTAAAAAATAATAAGTCTTTCGTGGAACTACAAAAATAAATAAGAACCGATGACATATAACCGGAGTGTATTAAAGATTAACATAGATATTTATTTTTTTCTATCCAAACAAATTGTTGATACTCTCAAGCATGCTTGTAGCTCATCTTTCTACGTTTTTAGTGGATATGATCTTCTTCTTCCTTCCTTTCTATAGTAAGAAGCATGTAGCCAAAATAAATGAATACCAATATTTAGTTATACTGGAACAAACCTTCCCTCTATTATGATGTATTGTCTTGATGATATAGTTAATGGAAAAGCAAGACAAATAACATATAATGTAGCTAACATTGACCAATGGTGACTGCGTTGTTTCTAAAAATAATGAAAAAATTTGCTACCTTATTTCAATGTTTTCATGAATGATTATTTTTTTAATTTTAATGACAGATTTGCTGCCAAGTATTCCCAATGCAGGTATAAGCATGAAATGCTCTCCCTTGAGATCATAATGAGACCAGCAAAATAATTAAAAAAACTAAAACAATTCCCTGTAAAAAACAGAACAGTTTTAAAAAGAAAACAGAAATGAGACTAACAAAATAATTAAAAGAACTAAAACAATTCATTGTAAAAAACGAAACAGTTTTAAAAAGAAAATAGAACAATTTGAAATCTGAATGGAACAAGCAAAATAACAAAAAAACAAAAACAATTTCCAAAAAAACAGAACAGTTAAAAAAAACAATTTTAAATTTATCAAAAAATAAGAGTTATCTTACTGGATTTTGTGGCCAGCAAATGTGTCACTGGATACGAATCTACTAGAGTAGATCACCTTGAAGTTGGGACTTGGAAACTCATTTGAAATTGATCATGGTTCTCTACAATGCGAGCGGCTAGTAACTTCTTACAACATAATAGAGAAGGTTTAAATTTCTCCAACTTGTGCTTAGGTTTGATTCTCAAGTTCAAAAGACTATAATAAGGCACCACAATTTTTCAAAATGGTCCAGGCATAGGAAGTCCCTGCCCATAGCGGTAGGTAACAAGTAATAACTATGGTCTTTAGGGTGTAACATTAATTCCAGTGTAATGTATTTATAACGATTAAGGTGGAAGTAGGTGGACGTGTGACTATAGTTAATTCTAGTATTAAACACCTGTCCACCACCATTATAACTACGATGTTACACATAGCTTTCTGTATAGCCTCCAAGATCTGGTAATTAAATTTTTTATTTGGTAACTTGCTTCAAAGCTTACGCTGCAATTCAAGCTCCGCCGCACTAGTTCTACTTCAGGGCCTGACATCAAGCAGTGATTCGTACTCCCCCTAATAAAAAACTATTAAAAATTAATGATGGGTTATAAAAATTAGCAAACGTCAAAAATACGTTCTAGAAAACTATTTGCCTGTTCCGTCCGACGTTCTCTTAAAATTTTTAGGAGTATTTGACGGGAAAAATGGCGCATGACGGGCAAAATGGCCGTCAAATTCCAACCTTGGGACTCATGTCATTTCGTTTAGGTAAGGGATAATGAGTGCATCATTTTCATCCTTCGGGAACTTACAAAACATAGAGTAAATGGCAGTGGCAGGCACCCGCTGTCATTATGGTTAATTAATTAATTATGTCTTGCAGGCGGCTCATCTCACAAAAACCCTATTCAATGTCGATACACGAATTAAATTCTGTCACACGTGACATTATAAAAATCTGCAGGTGCATGTAGCATGTGATAGGCGGCTCATTTAATCCACACAAATTTTCTTTTCTCACTTCTTTAACGAATCATTCTATTTTCTGATTGTTCTGGTTCGCTTCATTTGAATTTCCCGATAACCATCTCATAACCGAACTCAGACCTCGGGGCTCCATGGGTTCTCTGTGATTAGAATTTAATGTTTGTTGGACAGACATGCACTGGCGGTAGCGCAAGTAGGCTAACCTAGATGCCACTCAGGACAGCTGTCCTTGGCAGAACCCCATTTATGATTAAATAAGTACATCAATAAAAGTAGTTGACCTTTTTCTTGAGAACCGAGGATAGACGAATATAAATACATTCTTAGGCGGTCTTCCTTCCTTGAGATTAAGGAGGAGGTCTTTAATGCAATGCAGACTTATCTCGATTCGAGCCAAGATTATTAAAAACTTGCAAATTCATGTGAGCGCAGAAGACATTTAAACCAGGATGACGTCGGTCCGCAGTGACTTATCTCGATTCGAGCCAAGATTATTAAAAACTTGCAAAAGACATTTAAACTAGGATGACGTTGACCCGCAGCACCCTCTTTGGAAGGGAAAAATGAGGACTACGTCATCGTCATCCTCCTGCAACCAATAAATGTTTTAAAAAACTCATTTTTAAAATATCCATTTGACATAATACATTTCAAATTATAGTTCAAACAATAGTTGAGGAAAAATTTATAGTCTATTTATAATCTTTAGGTGCAAAATAATAGGTTCTTCCCGATATATATATGATCCCCTTCAGAGACATAATAATAATAACGTGTATAAAAATAAAATTATTAATGCTAAAATGAAAAAAGTAATTAATATATATATATATAGGTAAAGTTTTGTTCATTAATACGTAGTGCTCCCATTTATTTTACCAATTTTGGTAAAATAAATGGGAGCTGGTAAAATAAATGGGAGCACTACGTATTAATGAACAAAACTTTACCCTTATATAAGTACATATTAATGTACCTAAATTTCATGATTCGTTATTAAGGAATCTTTAAAGAGAGATATTCATGATTATTGTTTAACAAGTTTATTACCATTTTCCAAAGGACTTACTTTGTAGTTTATATTTGTAATAAATAATTAAAGGATTTATTCATTTAAAAAGAAAGTCAATTGAATAAGGGTCGAACCTCTTCTTAAAGTATAAGAAAGTCAATTGAATAAGGGTCGAACCTATTAGTAAAGTATATGGTAAATATTTCAAGTAAACAAATATTTAAAAATTGCTTACACATGCTTTTTAAGATTATTTAATAAATGACGAAATCATTCCAAAGGATGAAATATAGGTGTAAACTGTGGAGAAGCATAACCATCCACGTCGGCTAGATTCCTCGCATAGAGCAAATGGAATCCAGCCACTTGGATGGTTGTGATTCTCCTACCGCTGCGAGCTCCTTGATGCCGCCGCCGCATGATGCCTCCTCTCGCTACCGACCTCCTCCGCCTCCTCTCTGCGCGATCTCTTGCCCTACTCTCTCCCGCGACGTTGTTGCCTCCCTCCACCTCCCTTCAGCCATATGCACCATCCTCCGCCTGCAACCTCCTCCCTCCTCTGGCCGCAGCCTCCTCCCTCTGCGAGCTCCTCCCCTCCTCTTTCCCGTGAGCTCCCTTCTGCCGCTGCCGCTTGCTTCCTCCTCCCTCCTTATTATTCTTCTGTTCCTCCTACAACGAAGGCTTGAGATTGTCCAACACTTTGCTGCTAGATTGTATGAATTTCCCACTTGGGTTCTTCTGAAAACAATCTTTCACAGGACTACTAGCAACCTTCTCATCAGTCCTACCAATCTTAGCATCGAATTCCTCTAGTGTATGGAATTTAATATTTCTACCATAAAAAAAACAGGGTTTTCCTCTCAAAAGTGACTCTGCCAGGCTGAGTAACTTCCCCATCCCTCTCCACAATATCCCACGATGGATCAACAGTCTCAGATGTTAGACTAATAATGGAGAAATGCTTATGTTAGTATATTGTTATGTTGTTTGTGTACGTGTAGTTCCAGATCCACTATTGTAGGAGTCTGTTGAAGGCTCTTTAAGCCTATATATCTGTAACTATTACCTATGAATAATTAAGCTGTGTTGAGCGTTAGTCTCACCTTCAGTCTATGCTGATGTGCATGCTTTGTTGCCTTCTGTGTAACTTAATTTGGTATCAGAGCTGAGGTTGGAGGAACACACCCAGCTGCCAGTGTGTGGAGAAGAAGCAGATTGTGGAAATCGTGGGATCCGAGATCGTGACAAGAAAAGGAGCCACAAGTGTATGTGAAGGCAGAGAGATGTGACCTGTTGAAAGCTCCTGTCAGAAAGCCGTGAACCTATGCGTCGAGCCCCCAATGTGAATTGTTGTGAAAGCCGTGAGTGCTATTGTGAGAGGCTACGAGGTTGAGCTATTGAATCGTATTTAAAGTGTCCTGAAGGAGAGCGCCCATCACCGTGCAGATCCTAGTGAGAAACTTGGACATATGTTTCCAGAGGAGGCGAGGGATTATTTTGGAGTCTTGGACACAGATTCATTCTGGACAAGGGTTCTATCATTGATCTCTGGAAACGCTGTTGGTGACTAATATTAGCCTGTCACGTTCTTCCGGGTGGCAACCAAAGGTTGGGGTTTCTGCTGCTCCAGCAAATATCAACAGTTCCAACTCGCCTGATGAATATTTTCCCAGCCTGTTATCAAAAACCGAGTTTGTGCAAATTTTTACTGTTAGAGGCTATGAAGTTTTGCGTCTAGTGTTTCATTTTCCCCGGGTGTTATGCTTTATTTTGGGGCATCCAGAGCCTTCAGAATAAGTAATAGTATCTTCAACCCATTCTTCCCCGGGGCGTCCAGAGCCTGGTGAGAATTCTTGGCACCGCCTATCAGCTGAAGAAGAAAAGCAGTCTCAATTTTCTAGAAGAGAGCGCAGGAGGTTGAGCTGCGTTCTGCCCATGAACTCAGACTACAGTGAGTCGTCAGTGGGCAAGAGAGCGGTACTACCGCGTTTCACGAGTACTCAGGGGCGCGGTATTGTATTTTGTTGCTGCGATCTTCAGTATTGAAGATAATTATTCCATTCAAAATGGACTTCCTCATGAGACTTGCTTTTGAAAGCATCTTTGAAGACGAAGAGGAAGATGATTAATTCAGCCAAGTTCCTGTAAATGATGAAGGAGACAAAGAGATCTCGCTAGAATCAGATCCACCTTTGCGTGATAACCCTGTAGCTATTGATATGGATGATGAAAGTGCAGAAAGGAAACTGGATAAAGATGAAGAAGGAGATGAGGAGATTCCACTGGAGCAAGAGCAGGTTATTGAAGATATGGAGAACGTAAATGCATTTGATGAGATGCTCATCGATTCAGTTCCATTGGTCTCTGCTATTACATTAGTTGAAGCGCCATATTTCCAGAATGTAGCGAGTAGTGCACCTACTAATATCACTGTTGGAATTTCCAAGCTTAATGGTCAATCGACCTTTGATGAAAAGGTTTGGGATAATGAGTTTGGATGCATACTTGCCGATTCTAGTGTGAATGATCCACCTATCAGAAAATTAGCCAGCATAAGTGAGAGAATGCCTCATGGAAGAATTTTTGCCAGCATTTATTTGCCTACTGTTGGTGTGGACAGTTCAATTGAAATTATTAAGAAGATTCCTCCTGAGCGATGCTTGTTGATCAATCTCGTTGCTTCTAATGACAACGCATTACTCTCAATTGAGAATAGTTTCCTGTCATGGTTATCTACACGATTCAGAGAAGGAGCTACACGATTTAGAAGGGGAGCTACAAATCATGCAAGCATATTTGCTGAAAGTCTATTTCTCCATTAAGGGGGAATGTTAGACTAATAATGGAGAAATACTTATGTTAGTATATTGTTATGTTGTTTGTGTACTTGTAGTTCCAGATCCACTATTGTAGGAGTCTGTTGAAGGCTCTTTAAGCCTATATATCTGTAACTATTACCTATGAATAATTAAGCTGTGTTGAGCGTTAGTCTCACCTTCAGTCTATGCTGCTGAATGATGGAATTTAATTTCACATATTCATTAGTAGAAGTATGTCTATGCTGCTGTGCATGCTTTGTTGCCTTCTCTGTAACTTAATTTCAGATTCCCCATCTCTACTCCTTAGTAGATTCTCCTTATTCTTCTTCTTCTCCTCCTCCAGTGCAGGCTTAAGATTGTCTAGAACTTTGCTGACTTCTAGCCATGATTGAGGACCAGACTCTGTATTTAAATCAAATTTCTTCAGTTTTTCATAAACTAGGTTTGTGGGTGAATCGATACTGTTACCTCTCTGTGATGTGCTTTCTTGTGATGTGCTTTCTTGCTGCATGCAAATGATGGGCGATATGCAGTTAAAAAATTCTAGAATTGCAAAGATTACCCTGACATAACGTAACATATCTGCAATGGGGAAGTGATTCATAGCGTCCAACTTCAATCATCATCGCTACAACATCCCATAAGAAAATATATGTTCGGTAACCCGTTACAAACCCTAACCCCAATTTCCTTTAATTTTCGTCCAAATAGAAAACAGCTTCTCCGTATTCCGTCTCTAAACGCGAATGTGCTTCTCAATATTTGATAGAGGCTAGGGATGGGGATCGAACACGCGAGCGGAAGGTGCCCATTCATCGCAGTCGAATACTTCTTCTTCCTCCTCTTCTTCAGAATCTGATTCATGGTGCGCAAGGGATTCGATAAATACTTCTTCTAAATTGGTTTTAAGCCTCTTCTGGGATATAGGAGGAGTCATGGCTCCAGCTAAAAACGAGACAGGGCTACAACCATTTACACAGGCTTGAAGACCAGTATTCTCACAACACTGACCATAGCACCAGCTGTTATTCAATAGCCGTGTTAGTGTTAATCGTCCGGTAAATATAATCATGCGAATGCAATGTGGCATCCAGATGAGAGTTGGAATACCACGTATTCACGAAACATGCCTTAAATAGAAGAGTTCAAATTATAGTTTGCGAGGTAGAAGAAAGTACAAGAGGATCTATACAAATAAAGCATATTAATATATTAAAGTTCGACAACAATAACGATTTTGAACACTATATTTTGAATGGAGTATAATGTAAAGCGCAAAACGGGCCAGCTCTATTCGAAGCAACGCTCGTACTTTCTGGTTCGCAGGAAAAGTCATTAACTAATGTTCAATATTCCTCTTGCAATATTCAAAATGTCCAAAAATTTATTACAATTTCTCAGTTCAAGGTCAAGCAAAGAACTCACGAGGCAACCGCTTCTCAAGTTATGATGGAATTTAGAAAACAAGAATAATGGTGCGAAAGTAAATGCAGGGTTATCATTCAGGACTCAGGAGTCTAAGTGAATGCCAACATTCTGTCCCATAAAGATTCGGGAAATACTTGTGGAAATTCTGGCCCAGCCGTCAGTTGTATTATTTTATGGTGTTTGTGTGGCCATTCCTCGTTACAATAATCAATGGCTCATATTCCTCCATTGCTTTAGAGATAACAGATAAATACGATGGCGAGGCATTAACATTTCAGCATTCGAATTCTCATCTATTGCTGTGTAGTTCTATTGCAGAGTGTAGTCTCTTATCTGTTCGTTAGAGTATCATATTTTCAGTGTAATTTGCCTTTGCTTTTCTTGTGATAATCACATTGGGTCCAAATAGAGGAGTTGCATTACGTAAGTTACTTGAATGATGAAGAGATTTACTGTGATTATTTTATTGTTCTTTGCGGCTCAGTTAGTTGAGGCTGCTCGGATTTTGGGCTTGAAGCCATTCTCACTGAATAGCCTTTCTCAGGTTAAATCTGCTCCTGCAAGTAACTATCGAGCAGTCAACGAAAGGGCTCAGGAGAAGGAAATCCTTGAGCTGAACGAAGGCTTTGGCGGAAGAGTGAACCTTGAAAATCATCATAGTTCATAGCCTAACATGAAGCCCAATGTGTCTGTAAAGTCGACGGCTTCATATTAGCGTTCTAATGAACTTCTTCATACAATTCTTCCTTCTCTAAAATTTAATTTGGTTGAAACTGACCTGGAGAAATCTGTTTCACCCTTTCAACCGTTAGGTCATAGCCCTGGGATTGGTCACGATGTATAGCTTTTATTCCGTCTAATGTCTAGTATAATATGTACAAGTTCTTTGTTTGATTGGTCTTTTAAGTTTATCAGGTTCAAGGGTTCAAGTTGTAAGAAAGTTGGGTATATTTACTCATGTTTTTAGCATTGAAATCAATAATGATGTTTTAATATCCATAAATCGTAAATAATAATGTTTTAATATCCAGAAATCATAAACCAATAGCTATATTTCACTGTCCACTCCATATAACATTATGGGGTGATATGCAGTATAAAAAAGATAGAGGCCATTGCAGAGGTGAATATTTATCTTTCATATCACATGACAATGTTACTTGTCTGCTTATAAAATGATAGAGTTACGGAGGTTATTAAAGAAAATGATTGCAAATCATGTGTTCGACTTATATCTCCACGATATACTGAAGAATATGCTTACATAAGAATAAAATACGCCAACATCAATTGGATCCTATGGGCATCAACACTTGAGATTTCATAAAAGGGAGGTATAGGACATTGAAATAGAAAAAGGATTCGAATAGCATCAAGCGTCAATTGTCACCTCTAGATCTTGTATTAATAATCAAGATGTACTTGGAATAAAATATATGGGATGGTTTCCGATTCGAGTATGAATATAGTTTAAGATCATTTAATTGTGGACATTATTTTTCTCGTATAATGCTATTTAAATTGCTATTTGTTATGTACTTATCTAGAGGTTTTTTCTCTTCATTTAAGGTGCTTGGAGAATCCAACAACATTGTTAAATTAATTTACCATGTTATATTTAAAATGAACATCATTTATCATAAATTAATCTGTCAAAGCGTCCATTTCTTAGTCATTGCATAAGCGATGATGAGATGGAATTTACACAAGGAAATTAGTTATATAGCTCTATAATGATCACATCTATCACTTGTTGGATATTGGAACTTTACTAGAATGCCTACTATGTGATAATGATTATGTATTAAATTTGTTAATTTTATAAGTGTTCTTTTAGTTAAACTCATTTTGTTTGTTTCTCCTTTTCTCCTTTTCAAAATGTTATTATTATATTTTGAATCATCATTAGAATCTAATGATAAAGTTTTTATCCCAATGCAATTTTTCATTGTTAAAGTTGTATTTTTGAATGCATAAATGGATTTAGAGCTCTCAAACTTTCCTATTTCAATTGGATTATTCAATTTCAACAATTCATGTAACTTACAATTCTAATAATTATTATTTTTAGCTACTATTTTTTAGGAAAATGGTTGAAGAAATTTTACAAAAAAAGTCCAAATCTTAGTATGTTTAGACGGAGGTATTCCAAATGTCATCTGGATGGACAACCCAACATACATGCATTATCACTAAAACATAGATAAGCCCATTTGCACCACATGATACCCTCTACGATGAACAAATGTGAATACACAGGATTATAGCGATGTCAAAGGTGTAACTATTTCAATAATAAATCAATGTTAATTTTTTATCACCAAACTAAATACAAGTTCCTAAGGTGAATCATTTCTTGCTATTGCACTTCAGGTGCAACTATTTTTTACAGGTTGGTAGAAACATGCTGGCCACTCATGCATGCATGCACATAAAACATTAAATTAACATCCATTATCATAGATATTCATAGAGGAAATAGTTTCATGCTAAGATGCATGCTACACATCTCACTGAAACAACTGTTCCTATACAGGTAGGTGGAGTGTAATGCATTGTTTTAAAGGTGAGCAGTTTCTACTAGTTAGACAATCTTGTGTAAATCGCTGTTGTTTTTGCTAAAACCTAACTATAATTAAATGGGAATGTATGATAGTATAATGCAGTAAGATAAGGCAAGAAGCATTAACATTAACTTCTTCCCCTTTAATGGTACAAAAGGGTACACTTAAGAAAACAACAACCTTGTGTTTAGGGTTTAATAAGATGAAATTCCATTAGTCTCTCAAGGCCCATAAATGATAGGGTAAAATGATCTAGATGGTGCTGCTTGTCAAACCAGAGGGGTTTTGGATGATTCCTTCTTCCAATCAAAGTGGTTGTAGCATCATTCTAATGACTGATACTAATCTTTATTGAATCAACTGTGTCCAATCAAAGTGGTTGTAGTGTCATTCTAATGACTGATACTAACCCTTATTGAATCAACTATGTCAAACAGTTACATGTACAAATGCATTCTTGATGATGTTTAAACCATCACATTACCTTCCAAACCTTAAGCATCTCAACTAAACATGAAGACTAAGTGATGTACATTTATTGATGATTCATTATTTGTTGTATGTTGTAAGAAAGAGCCTTCCTTCCTTCATGTCCATCCTCAATAGTGAACATGCTTAAGCAACATCAGCATTCATGTAGATTTCATGTGTACATAGATGTCAATATTCCTGAAACATGCACGATATGGGGTAGATAGCTGACCCACAAGATTAGAATTTTATTGATCTACAAGGGAGACAAATAAAAAAGAGTTGACTAGTATTCTAAACAAGGGAGAGATAGAAATGGCCTGAATGGAGTGTTGGACGTCAATAACCCATAAGGTAGTATGACTTTTTCCTCATTATTAATTGAGTGGGAGATGACCTGGTACAGATTCCTTGTGTATAGTAAGAATTCAAAACCTCGAGGACTTTGGTATTTCCTTTACCTAAACGAACATGATTATGCCATAACTAATTTTGGAAGCTGCATGTTATCTGAACATGATTACATTTGAGATCATTTGGCCCCTTAAAACAACTAGGAAATTTGATTTGTGATATTTTTATGAAATTGGGTCACAAACTCCAATCATTACAAGAGCACGTTCAACACTCACATATTGCACCAGAAACTACAGAGAACAGTTTAGCACACCAAAACCCTTTTTACTAGGATTGGGACTCTCATATTACCTACAACTCTTAACCAAAATATCCCATATAACCACATAACTTGTACACAAGCTCAAAGGTACACTATATAACTCTCCATCATGTTCCAGGCTCCACAAGAACACTCGAACTACATCACCCTCCAAAAAATTGCTGACACATGAATCAACCTGACCCGCATGAAAACAAACCACAACAAATTGAAATAAAAACCCATAACTATAAAATCTGAACAAAGGTAGCCAAAATAAAACCAAGAAAGAATCCTTCGCAAATTCCCCCTAAAAATGCTCCATAAAAGCTACAAAACCACCAGCATTCCTCTATGCCGATATCCTTACTGGTCTTCAAGTAACCTATGCACTAAGCTCAAGGATTTGCAACTCCATTAAGTTATTACATAAATAGCCACATGAAAAAGAGTATGTATAAACAAGAACAAAGTTGTTTCAGACTATTTTCTACGGCCTATGAATCGATAAAACCTTGATGATTTTCTAAATGGAATAGTTGCAGAATATATATAGTGTATAAACATGTTATTTCTATTAGGCTCAGACTTTAAAAAATCATCTCATACATCAATAGTGTGCAATTGAGAGGCTATGAGAATTGAAGATCGAACGTAGTAGATGATTTAAACTATTTAATTCATAGGTCAAGAGCTCATAGAAAATTTTCATCACAGATACAAATGCATTGATTGAGGTACCCCCCGCCTCCTACATATAATTAAACATCATATCTTTATCAAACGTCAACTTCTACTGAAGAACCTCGATATCATGATTAAGGGAAGCACCTAGCAACCCTCAATGAAATCGCCCAGGTGACCATATTTAAACTCTGTCTATCGAGGTGATAGTTTGGTTTACCAACATTAAACCCTCTAAATATTTTGTGCTTGGACAACCAAAATTTTACCAGGTTAGCCTCATTTCTATGGAATCTTTATTTGGGGTTTTCCATTCTTATTTTCTTGTTGTAAGAATTTATCTACTATGGGTTTATATAGATTGACCATTACAAGTCCACATAACTTATGCCATCCAGATCCACATCGATGATGCCTTCCAAGCCCACAGGGTGAACCCACAAGAAGCTTGTATTAGGAGTACTTCATCATGAAAAATAAAAACTACAATAATCTAATGAAAATTACATAAACCCAAACACCATCTTTGCTCATGCAGACAAAAGGAAATTTTTTTAATTCAAGCAACAATACATGTCAAAAATAAGATGCACAAATTCATTCCACATAAAACACAGTATATTTATCCTGGAGAAAACCCTTAGAAGGGAGAAAAATTCCAGCTAAACAACCTTTCTTATATAAGATATCAGGTTCAGATTACATCATCATCATAAGCTTCACTTTGACTATGCTAAGATAAAATTTAATCACAGAAGTAACAACTTACACCAGAATTGTATTACAACCTTGAACTCTACTCACAACATCCTCCGTATGTTGCAAGTATTATGCTCTGCTTGCTGCTGCACATTCTGCTCTGCAATAGACATATAGACCTCATAGCTGCTGCACATACTGCTCTGCAATAGACAGACAGACCTCACAGCTACTACACATACTGCTCTGCAATAGATAGACAAACCTCCCAACTGCTGCACATACTGCTCTGCAATAGACAGACATACCTCACACACCTGCTTCTAGAGGATACAAAAAAAATTGAGTGAAATAATGGGTGGCTCCTATTTATAGTTTGGGTTTGCTGCCCCAAGCAACCCCCTAAAAGTATGACACCTGTCACTTGGCATGCAAAGCAACCCCCTAAAAGTATGACACCTACCACTTGGCATGCAAAGCAGCCCTCTATATATGACACCTATCATTTAGCATGCAAAGAAACTCCCTATATATGACACCCATCATTTAGCATGCAAAGCAGGTTATGAGAGGACACACAACAGCTTCTGGAGATGACACTTGGCAAGAGAAAATGAGGACATGTGACATGAAAAAGTGAAGACACATAGTGGAATTTTAGTGATAATATGTAATAGCTTCTGAAGCTAATGGGTTGAGTGCCTATGTCTTTGTAATATGAGATTGTTACAAACTTTGCTCTTTTCCTATCAGTATCCTTCGCTGCCTGTGCCTATGTTTTTGTTCCTTCTAACTTTCCTCTTTTCCTACCGGCGTTCATTTTTGCCCCTCAAGGGGCAAATGCTAGTATGTATTAGGATACATTTCTATTTATTTGTGCAAGTAATATAAAACTGGAAATAAAACCCTTTAAATAATTGAAATCCGTATTTTTGAGTTTTATTGTAAGGTTACAATGCGACCTTTTTTTATTTTTTCCACAGAAAAAATCATATTCTTCTTATTCATATCGAAAAGGGAGAGTACATTCCACAGGTACGATTGCAAAAAATCAAGTTCAATGCCTTATATTGCCGCTTTCTAGTTGTTTACATCATTCTTCGTTCATAGATATACAATCTAAGATTCACTAAGATTTACATTCTTACACTTTTACCAGACATATTTCCATTATTAGCATTATCATGCCCACATCGCCATGACATTGTTGGTCTTCTTCTTACTAGTCAAAATGCTGCCTTTAGAGGCCAACTTAGTTTCTTTTAATTTTCCTTCTCATTTTTTCATCTTCTTGTGCAGCGCTTGCAGTAGCCTAGACAACATCTTGCAAATTTTCTTGAAGCTTCATTATAAACAATGATCATTGCAGCTATAGCTGAAATGACTACTTTTCGGTGAATGTTCAACATGAGGCACATTCTGCTGTGTCTCTTCATCACAGGAATACCAATTACTTGTTACCATCATAATAGAGCCCAGTATGACCATCATAGTAAAACCCATAAACTGTATCATAAAAATGCTAAAATGCAAAAATGAGGACACAAAATTGAAGATAAAGATCTATCTTATCCTTCTATCCAAAAATCAAGGATTTTTCTCTTCTGTTCGAGGATGTCATTTCTGTTGATTGAAATCAGGCATGCCCCAACCTCGATTTCTAGCCCAGCTTTAAAAAGAACGTTTGCACCCATGTTTTGTTCCCTATATACATGCTGTAAAAGGACATTATTGAAAGATGAGGCTAGCCTTACCAAATTATAGCCAATATTTATGAGGTTCAAGTTTCCAATGTTGTGAACCTTGTTCATATGGTTAATCCAGATTTCCGCATCTCCATATATCTTGAGTGAATTCACATGTTCCTCAATAGAAATTTGTAATAACACCCGCAAAGCTAGCCCTTCAGCTCGGTTGTTTGTACCAATTCCCCCATTGGATTTGAAAGAAATAAGTAAATTCTTTGAAATTCACAATTCTCCACCCAAGCCGCAGGATCTAGTTTCCTTTTCACAGGCTTCATAAAAAAAACCCGTTGAATCCCCCTTTGGTCATGATAAGCCTTTCAATACTTTGATCTTTGGATGTAAGAATTGCTCTTTAAACAGACCGTATATGGATAAGACCAACGACGAAACATAGAAGGTTGGGAGGTGCTTGTCCTAAAAAATGGTTGTGTTTCTTGTTGTCCACAGGTGCCATATTACCAGGTATGGAATGCACCTCACAGGTTTAAGAATCAGATTTTCAAACCACATCTTGAAATTTAATTCAATCAATTCGGCCTCCCACAGGTTGTTCATGCTAATAGCATCCCCCACACACCGCCATACTTGTTTGGAAAAAGAGCACTCGAGGAACAGGTGTGTGGCGTTCTCATCTGCCCCTTTGCACAGGCTACACCAAACCGGTCTGTGAAAGTTTCATTTTTGTAAAAAATCCTAGGTTAAAGCTTTGTCATTCAAAACTAGCCACATAAAAATTTTACTTTTATGTGGAGCTGAGGAATGCCATAGAGACTTCCACCAACAACAAGCAACTTGATTGCGCCCCTTCCAAATAAGCTTGTAGGCTAGATTGACTAAGTAGTTGCATCCTTCCTCACTTCCCGTCCACCTTAAATGATCAGGTTTATTAGAGAGGCATATGAAGCCATTGTTCAAGCCTTCAACTTATCTATTCCACTGATCTGTCCAAACAGCTGGTAATGCTAAGTCTGTCGCCGACCTCCACTGCTTTAATGATCCATCCCCCCTTCCTCCCTGGGTAGCGTCAGCTAGAGAGACGATCCCTCGAGCTTCCAGATATTCGACCAGAGAGTTAGGGAATTTATGTTTCCCTGTAATGCCCACCATATTGTCCTGCCCAAAAAGCACTTCTCTCCCATTACCAACATCCCAAGCCAAGTAGTCGTCGATTAAGGGGAAATCCCCCACAATTGCCTTCCAGAAAGAGGATCCTCCCCTACATGATTTGTCAAGGTCCCTTATGTTGAAATATTGTAACCTCTAAGAATATTATATTTGTATCCTATTATTCCGGATATGTTGCATTCCTCCAACGGAACTTTATTATGTATCCGGAGATGTTTATTCCTCCGATGGATTGTGGTAACTATGGTTATTAGATCTCCCATGTGGGGTCGACCCTAAGTTAGTGTATTAGGGGTTATTAGACTCTCTTAGGAGAGGTCAGCCCCATTAGGTTAAAAAGTCAGTTTGAAGATGAGTATAAGTAGAGGAGGCTTGTTCCTCACTTATCTCATTCATTCACTTACTTGTGATTGGCGCATAGGAGAGAGAGAGGTCTGCATAGGAGGAGAAGGAGCTCTAGTCTTGGACTACATCTTTGTATTGGTTGATTATCTATATTGAGGAAAGCTTTGATGGGTTTTTTACCCCATGAGGGTTTCCCAGGGTAAATCTTTGTCTATCTTGTGATTATGTTTCTTTCAATGATCTTGCTAGTGAATTTATGTCAAAACTTAACATGGTATCAGAGCTAGTCTGAATAGGACATCTTTCACAAGGTGAAAATACCTCTCTCTCCTCCTCTAGTGAAAATTAGGGTTTATGCAAAAACTTGGAATTTTTGAATTCTGATTGCATGGCTGGATAGCCCTCCTCAAAATCAAAGTTTTGAGCCCTAGATCGAGATTTTTGGTTGGATAGAACTCTAGGAAAGTCAAACCCTAGTTTGACCAAAAGTGCAGAAAACCAAAAAACCAGAGAACCAGAAAAGCTGTGCACCTGTGCACCAGTGAACCAAAAAAGCTGCAAACATGTGCACCAGAAATCCAGAAAACCAAAAATTCTGTTGCAGATACGGAAGGTGAAAAGTTGAAGTTTCCAGAAGCAGAACACACCAGATCTCTCAACTCAATCAAGCACATCTCCTGGTAAGTGTTATTCTGTCTCTTGAGAAACTTCAATCTCTGTGATCCCCTGAATAAGATGGCTCCAAGCACTAAGCTTGAAGACAAGCTAGATGGTATAGAGAATTTCCGGGCATGGAAATATAGGATTGGTCTCATTCTTGAAGAGAATGATCTTGCCCAATATATCAAAGATGAGATCGCAGAACCTAAAGAAGGTGAAGCCAAAGAGAAGTATCGGAAGGACTTGATTAGGGAAAAGAGAATCATTGCTGATTCTATAAAAGACCACTTGATTCCCCAAGTGGCATCCAAGAACACTCCAAAGGACATATATGATGGCCTTTCCATAATGTATGAGGGAAAGAACATCAATAGGAAGATGAACTTGAGAGCTCAATTGAAGAGCACCAATATGAATAAAGGAGAATATGTTCAAGGTTGTTTCCCAAGGGTTTCGCAGTTCAAGGAACAACTAGATGCTATTGGAGATACCCTTGATGAAGATGAACTAGTCATGAATGCTCTAAATGGTCTCACTAGACCTTGGGAGTCATTCATCCAAACTATGTGTGCTAGAAAAGAAAGTATGAAGTTTGATGTGGTATGGGAGGATTTCATTCAAGAAGAAGCTAGGATTGCCAACAAAGAAGCCCTGGTCAAAGAAGATGACCAAGCCTTGGCCACACACACCAAGAGAAGAAGGAATCAATCTTACTTCAAGAAGGATAGTCACAAGGAGTCTCAATCTCCACAAAGATTTCAGAAGAAAAGAGGAAGAAAACACTCTTCTTTCCAATGTTTCAATTGTCACAAAATAGGACACATTGCTAGACATTGTCCTTCAAAGAAGAAGAAAGAGCTTCACCATAAAAGACATCAAGCACATCTTGTAGAAGATGATAGTGAAGAAGAGGAAGAGGAAGAAAGGCCTTACAAGAAAAGATCTAGAAGAGAAGAAGAAGAGGAAGAAATGCCTTACAAGAAAAGATCTAGAAGAGAAGAAGAAGAAGATGCAGAAGAATATGTTCTATTCTCTGCACTCTCTGGATCTATAACACCTGGAGAAGATACATGGCTTATTGATAGTGGTGCCTCAAAGCACATGACTAGACAAAAGAAAACTCTTTCAAAACTGGAAGAGAAGACCTCTCCATAGAAAGTGCCATTAGGAGATGGCTATCAATATCCCATCAAGGGAATTGGTGAAGCAAACTACAAGCTTGATTCTGGAGCCCCCATGAAGATGAAGGAAGTATTGTATGTACCAGGATTGAAGAAGAACTTGCTTTCCATCTCAGCCTTGGATAAGAAAGGTTATAGGGTTGCATTCATTGATGGACAAGTACTCATGTGGTCCAAAGGTAAATCTATTAAGGATGCAATTGTCATTAGTGAAGAGGAAGGAGGTCTATACAAACTCAAGGGTCATTCAAAAGCTACCCTTGTTCATGAAGCCACTAGTCCAAGTGAGCTATGGCATAGAAGGCTTGCTCACATTAATTACAAAGCAATACCTCATGTGAGCAAAGTAGTTGTAGGACTACTAGATCTAAAGATTGAACATGAAGGCAATTGCAAGGGTTGTGCAAAAGGGAAAAATATCAAGAATCCTTTTCCAAAGAGTGAAACAAAGACTAAAAGTACTTTGGAATTGATGCATTCAGATGTATGTGATCCCATGCCCACCACATCCTTGAGTGGATATGGATACTACCTAACTTTCATTGATGACTATTCAAGAAAGACTTGGATATATTTCCTGAAAGGAAAAGATGAAGTCTTTGAAAGATTCAAGGAATTCAAAGCCTTGATAGAGAACCTTTCAGAAAAGAAGATCAAAATACTCAGGATTGATAATGGTGGAGAGTATACTTCAAAATATTTTGAATCCTTTTGCAAAGAAGCTAGAATCAAGAGGGAACTAACCACTCCCTACAATCCTCAACAAAATGGTGTTGCGGAAAGAAAGAATAGAACCATCATGGAAGCAGTAAAGACAGTGTTACATGATCAAGACCTACCTATGTACTTATGGGCTGAAGCAGCCAGGACATTAGTCTATGTGAAAAATAGACTATCTCACAGTGCCCTTGAATTCAAGACTCCAGAAGAAGTCTTCACAAGAAAGAAGCCTGAGGTAAGTCACCTCAAGATATTTGGGTGTCTTGTATTCACATACCTAAAGAAAAGAGAACTAAGTTGGACCCTTCTAGGAAGAAGGGAATATTTGTTGGGTATTGTGAAACATCCAAAGCATTCAGTATTTACATCCCAGGATTCCATCATATGGAAATCAGTAGGGATGTGACATTTGATGAAGAAGCAGCTCTGAAGAAGTCTAGGAAGTGCCAGCATGAAGAAGTATATGAAGAAGATGTACCTCCTAGAATTGTAGAAGTTGTACCATTTCCTGAAGATGAAACACCTGAAGACCATGATATGTTAGAACGACAAGAACCCCCCACTACAAACATTTCAAGAAAAAGAAATCCAGCATGGACTAGAGACATTATACTAGGAGCTAAAAATATGGAGCTCTAGAAGGATCCACTAGAGTGAGCAAGAAACCAAAGTCATTCTCCAATTATGTGGCTTTGATGTGTGATCTTGTAGATCAAGAACCTACTAGTTATGAAGAGGAAGTTCATAAGAAAGAATGAGTAGAAGCAATGACGGAGGAGTACTAGTCAATAATGAAGAATGATGTTTGGGACATAGTTCCCAAGCCAAAGGACAAGAGTGTGGTATCCTCCAAATGGATATACAAGATAAAGCATGCTGCAGATGGCAGTATTGAAAAGTATAAGGCAATGTTTGTAGCCATAGGATTCTCTCAGAAAGAGGGAATTGACTATGAAGAGACATTTGCACCAGTTGCAAGGTACACTTCCATTAGAACCATCATGGTACTTGCACCCATGATGAAGTGGAAATTACACTAGATGGATGTGAAGACATCCTTCCTTAATGGTGTAATTGAAGAAGAAGTGTACATAAAACAACCATAAGGATTTGAGGTGGAAGATAGAAGAACCCATGTATGCAAACTGAAGAAGGCTCTGTATGGGTTGAAACAAGCTCCCAGAGCTTGGTATGGAAGGATTGACAGTTTCTTAACTAGCTTAGGCTTTACCAAGAGTAAAGCTGATCCTCATCTTTATCTCAAAGTTATGAATGATGAAACTGTCATTTTGTTGCTGTATGTGGATGATCTATTTCTGATTGGAAATGGTAAACAAATTGTCGAATGCAAAAAAAAGCTCTCTTTAGAGTTTGAGATGAAAGATCTCGGATTGATGCACTACTTCCTAGGTCTGGAAGTATGGAAAGGCCCAGAAGGAATCTTTCTCAACCAGGGAAAGTATGCTATGGAAATCTTGATAATATTTGATATGTTGGAATGTAAAGCCATGGCCACTCCCATGGATTCCAACCTGAAGCTGTTAGCAGATGACTCATCAGAGTTAGTGGATGTAACTCTGTATGGATAGATTATTGGGTCATTAATGTATCTGATGAACACTAGGCCAGATATCTGCTTTGTTGTAAACACCTTGAGTCAGTATCTAGTGGAATGTAGACGTGTTCACATGATAGCTACAAAGAATGTGATGAGGTACCTAAAGGGTACAATAGATTTTGGTCTACATTACCTTGGAGATCATGACTTCAGATTGTATGGCTACACAGATGTTGATTGGGCAGGAAGCGTATCAGACAAAAAGAGTACATCGGGAGGATGTTATTGTCTAGGATCTGCCATGATCTCATGGTATAGCAAGAAGCAGTCTAGTTTGGCTCTCAACACAGCTGAAGGGAAATATATAGCTGCTTGCTCTGCTAGTTGTGAAGCGGTATGGCTTCGAAAGTTATTATCAGGACTGTTTGACTTAGAGATGGACCCCACTGTGATCCTGTGTGACAACCAGAGTTGTATCAAAATGACAGAGAATCCAGTGTTCCATGATAAGTCAAAGCACATAGAGATACGATATTTTTATATACGGGATATGGTGCAGAAAGTAGTTATCAAGCTCGAGTATGTGAGCACTGATGAACAAGTTGCAGATGTATTGACCAAACCTCTGTCTCAAGTAAAGTTTGAACATTTCCAAGACAATCTTGGTGTAGGTCAGAAGGACCCTCCTCGAAAGGGGGAGTGAAATGGTCAATGATGATACTTGGATACTGGTATCAATGTGGATACCTGTATTGATGATGAGATTGCCTATATTGATGGTAAGGTCAATGATGAGGATACCTGTGTTGATATGGATACGTGTATTGATGATGAGGATACTATATTGGCTGTATTGATGAGGATACTTGTGTCGATGATGTGGATACTGTATTGATGAGGATACTGTATCGTTGATATGGATACTGTATTGATGAGGATACTTGTGTCGATGATGTGGATACTGTATTGATGAGGATACTGTATCGTTGATGTGGATACTTGTATCGATAATGAGGTTACTTGTTTCGACGACAAGGTCAATCGTAAGGCTACTTGTTCCGACGATGAGGTCAATGAATGGTCCCTAGTGGACAAGAGAGGATTGTATCATCCTTGGAATTCAGTCCTAAACTGATCCGCAGACAGATGTATCGGAGAGTGAGAGGATTGTATCATCCTTGGACTTTAGTCCTAAATTGATCCGCAGACAGATGTCTCCAAGAGTGAGAGGATTGTATCACCCCTAGACTTTAGTCCTAAACTGATCCACAAATAGATGTCTCTGAGAGTGAGAGGATTGTATCATCCCTCGACTTCAGTCCTAAACTAATTCGTAGACAGATGTGTCCGAGAGTGAGAGGATTGTATCATCCCTGGACTTCAATCCTAAAACAGATCCACAGATAGATGTCTCCGAGAGTGGTCCTTGGACTTTGTCTAAGTTGACGAGTGGACTGCATCATCCCTAGACATGATATGGTGTCTTAAATAGATCATGTGTGTTGCAGGGTATGCTGCTATTGTGCTGTTGATCGAGAGGATCCAGTTGATGATGATGCTGATGATCGTGTGATGAAGATGCTGATGATCGTGTGATGATGATGCTGATGATTGAGAGTGTTGATGTATATGTAACTTCAGAATGTATTTCATCTATGTATTTTATTATACTCCTATAGAGATGTATTATTCCTCTATACAGAAGTGTCGTCATTTGTATTGACAAGTGTCGCAAGTGTCGTAACTTGCCAATGGGTTATTAGACCACCATGTGTGGGGTCAGCCCTGATTAAGTTAACCATGGTTTATTAGGCTAGGCTAGACAAGTCAGCCCCACTAGTTTATTGGGCAGGACAGGACAAGTATAAATAGAGATCGGGAGATCTCTATTTGATATCACATTACTTACTCTTCCATCACTCGGAAAGTGGTGCACATGTGAGGAGGAGGATCAGCTGCTAGGAGAAGACTATCTCTTGTACTTTGGTTGTATCATTGCTCTTTCTATCTCTGACGAAGTTGTGGGGTTTTTTACCTTTACGGTTTTCCCTAGTGAAACTCTGTGTGTCCATTGTCTTATGTGATTGATTGATATGCTTGATACATGCTTGATATGATTGATATATTGTACATGTTATTCTCTCAGGAAAGATCGTAGAGTATGTTGAATTAATGCTCAAAATCTAACATGGTATCAGAGCTTCCCTGAGAAGAAGACATTGTGTAGTGGCGGAAACTAGGGTTTCTTATTTATTGGGTTTCTCTCCATGGATTTTGGAAAAACAATATGATAGATTGACTCTCTTCAGCAAGGTGAATATTTCTGTCCAATTAGAATTGAATTCTGAGCACTTTCAGTTTTGGCCCTAAAACTTAGGGTTTCCACAAAAATAGGAATTTCTAAAATCTGAAGACATAGCCGGAAGCTCCTTGGAAAAATCGAAGTTTAGAGCTTTGGATCGAGATTTTTGGTTGGGTGAAGCTCCGCGAAACTCAAACCCTAATTCAGGGTCCTCCCTAGTGAATCCGAGAGATTGAAAAGCATTTCTGAAGGGTGAAACTTTGCAGATCTAAAATTTTGAATATACTAGGCTGATCAACTCATCAAGGCGCATCTTTCTATCCTTTCAGAAAGTTGAAATTCAGAGTTTGAATTTTTAAGGTTTCTCTAACAAACCCTAATCCGGGACCAGATCCAGTTTTCAGCAAATCAAGTGGTAAGACCGAAATCTTTTCTATTTCCATTTGAAGTACTCTTTAAAGATGTCTCACCACACCAAGCTTGAGGATAAGCTTGAAGGGGCTGATAAATTCTGAGCATGGAAGTATAGGATTGGGTTAATCCTAGAAGAAAATGACTTGGACACCTATATAAGTGAAGTGGTCCTTGTCCCAGAGGAAGAAGAGGCTAAGGCTCTTCACAAGAAGAACTTGGTCAAGGCAAAGAGGATCATTGCTGATTCTATCAAAGATCATCTCATACCCCATGTGTCATCCCTAAAGACACCAAAGGAGATGTTTGATTCCCTAACCAAGTTATTTGAAGGGAAGAACATAAATCAGAAGATGACCTTGAGAAATCAATTGAAGAATTTCAAGATCCAGAATGCGGAGACTATGCAGTCTTATTTCTCAAAGGTATCCCAAATAAAAGAACAACTTGAAATTGTGGGATAAGATATAGAAAATGGAGAAGTGGTAATGACCACTCTTAATGGCATTCCTAGGTCATGGGATTCCTTCATCCAAGGGATTTGTGCTAGGAAGAAACTTATCACTTTCAGTAGACTGTGGGAAGAATGCTCACAGGAAGAAGCTCAAATTGTAGCTCGAGAAGAGAAGATGGGGAATGAAGACCAAGCTCTCACAGCACACTCCAAAATTCATGGTGACAAGAAGGCTCACCATCATGGCAAGAAAGAAAGACATCACCATCAGAATCAGAGCGGTAGTCCCAAACCTCGAAGGAACATGTCCTATGTCCATTGCTATACATGTGATGAGAAGGGACACTATTCTAGATATTTTCCTAGAAATAAGAAAGATGGTTCTCACAAGAAGAAGAACTTCAAAAGAAGACATCATGCTCATACTGCAGAGGATGATGAACCTCCCAGGAAGAGGGCTAGAGAAGATAGTGAAGATTCTTCAAGTGATGAAGAATACGTTTTCATCTCTGCTCTCACTGGAACCATTACTCATGGAAGTAATGATTGGGTTATAGATAGTGGGGCTTCTAAACACATGATAGGATTCAAGGAATCCTTTATGAACCTATCTGAACATGAATCACCCCACAAGGTGAAACTCGGGGATGATTACCAGTATCCCATAAAAAGGAGTGGTGAAGCCTCCTATAAACTAGACTCTAGAAAGTCTATGAAGATGAAAGATGTATTATATGTTCCAGGTCTCAAGAAGAATCTACTCTCCATATATGCATTGGATGCAAGAGGCATGAGGGTTGCATTTGTAGATGGACAAGTCCTCATGTGGCCAAAGGGTAAGACTATAGATGATGCAATGGTGATTGGAGAGCAAGAGGGAGGATTATACAAATTGAAGGGCCAACTAGAACAAGCCATGGTCCATGATTCAGTAGAGCCAAGTGAACTTTGGCATAGAAGGCTTGCACACATGCACTATAGGGCATTACCAATTGCAAGCAAAGTTGTAGAAGGTGTTCCTGAAATCCAGACAAAACATGAAGGCATTTGCAAAGGTTGTGCAAAGGGAAAGAAGACAAAGAATACATTTCCAAGCAGTGAAATCAAGGCAAAAAGAATCTTGGAAATCATCCACTCTGATGTATGCGGTCCGATGTCATCTAGTTCTCTGAGTGGGTATGTATACTATGTTCCTTCATTGATGATTCTCTAGGAGGAGTTGGGTTTACTTCTTGAAGAACAAAGATGAAGTGTTTGACAAGTTCAAGGAATTCAAAGCCTTGATAGAAAACCAAACTGACATGAAGATCAAGATCTTCAGATCCGATAATGGTAGAGAATTCACTTCAAGAGACTTCAAAAAGTTATGCAGTGATTCAGGAATTAAGAGGGAGTTGACTACTCCTTACAATCCACAACAGAATGGGGTTGCCGAAAGGAAGAATAGAACAATCATGGCAGTAGCTAGGGCAATGCTTCATGACCAAGATCCACCTATGCACTTATGGGCTGAAGTAACAAGGACAACTATATATGTGCAGAACAAAACACCTCATAAGATACTTGACAACAAAACACTAGAAGAAGCATTCACTGGTAAGAAACCAGAAGTTAGCCATCTCAGAATATTTGGTTGTCCAGTATACACTCACATCCCAAAAGAAAAGAGGACAAAGCTAGATCCTTCAGGAAAGAAGGGCATATTCGTGGGTTACAGTGAAAACTCGAAGGCTTACAGAATCTACTTCCCAGGATTCAAGAAGATTGACATCAGTAGGGATGCAACATTTGATGAAGGCTCAGCATACATCAAATCAAGGAAGACACCTATTGAAGACAATGAAGAACCCAGAATATCCATAACACAAGACACCACCATGAATGAAGCAGTTCCTGAAGAAGATCATGAAATAGAAGATCCACAAGAACTTGTAGATCCACCCCGTGAGAAGAATTCTCACAAGAGGAAACCAACATGGGCTAGAGAGCTCATCCAAGATGTAGAAAGGTTTAGCATTCCAGAAGAGGAACACAGAGAAAGGAAAAGGACAAGATCACATACCAGTTATGTTGCTTTGCTCTATGAAATTATGAATAAAGAACCTTCCATTTATGAAGAAGCAGCGGAAAAGAAAGAATGGAAGGATTCCATGGTCGAGGAATACCAGTCGATCATGAAGAATGATGCTTGGGATGTGGTCCCAAGACCAGATGGGAAGTATGTGGTGACTTCTGAGTGGATCTATAAGATCAAGCATGCTGTAGATGGCAACATAGAGAAATATAAAGCAAGGTTTGTAGCTCGTGGCTTCTCCCAAAAAGAAGGGATTGATTATGAAGAGACTTTTGCTCCTGTGGCCAAATACACTTCCATTAGATCAGTACCTGCTCTGGTTGCAGTGATGAAATGGAAGGTACACCAGATGGATGTCAATACTACTTTCTTGAATGGTGTAGTTGAAGAGGAAGTGTATGTGGAGCAGCCACTCGGGTTTGAGACACATGACCGAGAGTCACATGTGTGCAAACTGAAGAAAGCCCTGTATGGTTTGAAACAGGCACCCAGGACCTGGTATGGAAGGATAGATGGATTCCTATCCAGTTTGTGCTTTACCAAGAGTAAAGCGGATTCCAACCTTTACTACAAGGTTGAGGAAAGAAATCCAATGATACTAATAATGTATGTGGATGACCTATTTGTAACAGGTGAGGATAGATTGATTGCCGACACGAAGAGGAAGCTTGCTGCCGAGTTCGAGATGAAGGACTTGGGTATGATGCACTACTTTCTGGGTATGGAGGTGTGGCAGAGTGCAGATGGAATCTTCCTTGGACAAGGGAAGTATGCAGTAGAGATCCTGAAGAGGTTCGGGATGATGGATTGCAAGGCCATGGCCACACCTATGGCATCGAACCTGAAGCTTCTGTGTGATGCTTCATTTGATCTAGTTGATGCATGATGTATCGTCAGATGATTGGGTCCTTGATGTACCTAACGAATACGAGACCAGATATCTGCTTTGTGGTGAACACCTTGAGCCAGTACTTGACAGATCCGAGACAAGTTCACCTGATAGCTGCAAAGCATATTCTGAGGTACCTGAAGGGAATAGTTGACTATGGGCTCAAGTATGAGGAAAATCAAAATTTTAACCTAAAGGGTTATGTTGATTCAGATTGGGAAGGCAGTGCCATTGATCGGAAGATCACTTCGGGGTGCTGCTTCAATATGGGATCCGGTATGATCTCTTGGTTTAGTACGAAGCAGTCCTATGTGGCACTGAGTATAGTCAAAGCAGAGTATGTCGTAGCTTGTTCGGCTAGTTGTGAGGCAGTATGCCTTAGGAAGCTATTGTCTTATTTGTTTGATCTCAAGCTGAGTGCTACTTTCATATATTGCAACAACCAGAGTTGTGTGAAGTTGTCTAAGAACCCAGTTTTCCATGACAAGTTGAAGCACATTGAGATCAAGTATCACTATATCAGGGCTATGGTGCAGAGAGGAGCAGTGAAGTTCCTGTATGTTACGATGGATGAGCAGACAGCCGATGTGTTAACCAAGTCGTTGGCCAGAGTGAAGTTTGAATACTTCAGAAGGAGATTTGGTGTACTTCAGATCGAGATACCTTCCAAGGGGAAGTGATGAGTCCAGAGACACAGATGCACACAGGACCATTCTCACATGGTTAGAGAAAATTCCTTCCATGGTGAGATGTAAGGACTGGGCTATTTTCACATGGTTAGAGGAAAGTACTTCCATGGTGAAATGTAAGGGCTGGGCGGAGCCATTCTCACATAGTCAGAGGAAAGTCCTTCTATGGTGAGATGTAAGGGCTGGGCCATTCTTGCATGGTTAGAGGAAAGTCCTTCCATGGAAAGATGTAAGTGTTGGGCATGGATTTTCCAACATGGTCAAAGGAAAGTCCTTCCATGGTCGTGATGTAATTGTCGAGCTTTTCTGACATGGTCAGAGGAAAGTCCTTCCATGGTCGTGATGTAATTGCTGTAGCCATTCCGACATGGTTAGAGGAAAGTCCTTCCATGGTCGTTGATGTAAGTGCTATGAGCCTTTCCCAGATGGTCAGAGCAAAGTCCTTCCATGCTGGTGAGTGTAAGTGTTGAGCCTTTCCCGGATGGTTAGAGGAAAGTCCTTCCATGCCGGTGAGTGTAAGTGCTATGTGTTTGCATCTAGGTTGTGCTCCATGGGACGATGATCTGAAGACAATGATGTGATAGTATGGTACACAGGTTTTACAGAGGCATATGATCAGTCGTGAGATGCTCTTACAGGTTTTGCCGAGGTAATGTAATCAGTCCTGGGAGATCTTGCAGGTTTTGCAGAGGCAGTGTAATCAGTCCTGAGGTGTACCTACTTAATGGATTTCTCTCAGAGATGTTGATGATGTTCATCCAACATGAAAAAGGGATGGCTCTGTAGATGATGAAGACCTGTAGGTGGCGAGCTTTCATCCAGTATGAAAAAGGACTGGCTCTGTAGAACTTCCTATGACGAGTAGATTGGAGATTGGTTAAGATAGCAGCAGCAGTGATGATGATGATGATTCGATGACGATGATCCAGTGACGATGGTCTAGAGAAGAAGACTTGTGCTAGCAGATCTGTGTCGAGAAATACCTTCCTAGTTAAGAGGGAGTGTTGATGTATATGTAACTTCGGAATGTATTTCATCTATGTATTTTATTTTACTCCTATAGAGATGTATTATTCCTCTATACGGAAGTGTTGTCATTTGTATTGACAAGTGTTTCAAGTGTCGTAACTTTTCGATGGGTTATTAGACCACCATGTGTGGGGTCGGCCCTGATTAAGTTAACCATGGGTTATTAGGCTAAGCTAGACAAGTCGTCCCCACTAGTTTATTGGGCAGGACAGGACAAGTATAAATAGAGATCAGGAGATCTCTATTTGATATCTCATTACTCACTCTTCCATCACTCGAAAAGTGGCGCACATGTGAGGAGGAGGATCAACTGCTAGGAGAAGACTATCTCTTGTACTTTGGTTGTATCATTTCTCTTTCTATCTCTGAGGAAGTTGTGGGGTTTTTCACCTTTATGGTTTTCCCCAGTGAAACTCTGTGTGTCCATTGTCTTAAGTGATTGCTTGATATGCTTGATACATGCTTGATATGATTGATATGCTGTACATGTTATTCTCTCAGTAAAGATCCTAGAGTATGTTGAACTAATGCTCAAAATCTAACAGAGAGGATCCAGATGATGATGTTACTGTAACTGTTCGAGTGCTACAAAAGATGAAGACTCAAGATGTTGATGTTCCAATATTGAAGATGTTCCAGTAACTGGTTGAGTTACTGAAGAAAGCTTCCAATGATTTATAGATGTATCATGTATTATGTAGTTGATGACTCCTTGCTTCTGTAGACGTTGTTATAATATCCTTCTCATTAAGGGGGAGTGTTGAAATATTGTAACCTCTAAGAATATTATATTTGTATATTATTATTCCAGAGATGTTGCATTCCTACGATGGAACTTTATTATGTATCTGGAGATGTTTATTCCTCCGATGGATTGTGGTAACTAGGGTTATTAGATCTCCCATGTGGGGTCGGCCCTGAGTTAGTGTATTAGGGGTTATTAGACTCTCTTAGGAGAGGTCGGCCCCATTAGGGTAAAAAGTCAGTTCAGAGATGAGTATAAGTAGAGGAGGCTTGTTCCTCACTTATCTCATTCATTCACTCACTTGTGATTGGCGCATAGGAGAGAGAGAGGTCTACATAGGAGGAGAAGGAGCTCTAGTCTTGGACTACATCTTTGTATTGGTTGATTATCTATATTGAGGAAATCTTTGCTGGGTTTTCTACCCCATGAGGGTTTCCCAAGGTAAATTTTTGTTTATCTTTTGATTGTGTTTCTTTCAGTGATCTTGCTAGTGAATTTATGTCAAAACTTAACACCTTATCCAATCAGAGATTGATCTGTTACCTAGGTACTTCTGCGTAATTATAGATTGCCATTTCCCCTCTTTATCAATAAGTTTCCAAGCTGATTTTGCTACCAGAGAAAATCCGAAAGTGTGTAGTTCCTTAATCCCCCACCCACCCTCTTCCTTTGGTTTTGCAGTAAAAGTCCAGGAAAACCAATGTATCCCAATGTCTCGATTCCCTTTCCATAAAAACCTGAAACAAAGTTTTCTAAGTGAATTTATCACTCCTTTAGGAATTTTAGCTATGAGCATCCAATAAATAGGAATTTCATTTAAGACTCCTTGAATAAGTACTGATTTCCCTCCTCTTGAAAGAAACTGATTGCATTAAAAGTTAATACGTATTTCCATTTTTGCAATTAGCCAGTTCTAGTCCGAATTTCAATAATTATCAGGTTTCAAGTAGAAACCCAAATACTTGAATCCCTCGCTCAGAGGAAGTTGTTCCATCGGAAGAATAGCCTAGAAATTCTGCAAATCGTCCTCCTCCATTTCATTGTAGTAGCATGCCAATTTGTCCAGGCTAATGACCATACCTGTCGCTGAGCTAAATATCCAGATTTAAACCCTTTGTTCTCTTCAACTGAATTACCCAAAAATAAAAGTGCGTTGTCCACAAAGAAGATGTGGTTTACCTTAACCTCACCGAAACTGATGCCATGTATCCTTTTGCTTCCCAGCGCCTCATTCAAAATCCTACTTAGACCATCCATAACTAAAAGGAAAATATATGGGGACGAGGGACATCCCTGTCGTAACCCTCTGGATGGAGTAAAACAAATTGAATCCGCTCCGTTAATTAGAAAGGAAAAATTGATAGTTGAGATACATGCCCATACCCAGTTTACAAAAGATAAAGGGAAACTTATTCGAATCAATACCAGCCTAATAAAGATCCATCATGTTCTGTCATAGGCTTTAGATAAGTCAACCTTCAGAACTTTAGATGAGCATTTCCTCCTCTTAATCGAGTGAAGACAATCCTGTGCACTTCCAACCGCTTCATGAATACTACAGTCTACAAGGAAACCAAACTGCTCCGGAGTAATATGGCTAGCCAGATAAGGTTTTAGTCTTTCTGCTATCACCTTAGATTAGCTTATAGAGAGATTTAGAAAGAGAAATGGGCATAAAATCCCCAAAGGACTTCAGAGTTTCCACCTTAGGAATGAGAACAATAAAAGTGGAGTTAAAGCATAAGGGAATCTTACTTGTAACCCTGGAATGCTCAACGAATCTCAAAATATCTTCTCCTAGGATATCGAAGAAGGCTTGGAAGAATTTCGGTGTCCAGCCATCCAGACTTGGACTAATTTCTTTATTGGATTTCTTAGTGTCCAGTTGTAATTCCTCCATTGTCACCGGATAACTTAGTTTTAGAGCGTCATCCTCTTTGATACAGTTAGAGAAAAAATAAGTTAAATGAACTATATCCAGGAGATTTTTCAGTTCTGGATATGTGTAAAATTCCTTAGAAAACCTAACACATTCACATGCCAAAGCCCCAAACCCTCTAATCTTCTCTCTAGAGTCTTTAGTCAATTTCCAAATGGTATTAACTCTTTTCCTGTAGCTCACCACCTTATGAAAATAAGCATTGTTTTCGTCCCCCAATGATAACCAAACGACCTTGCTTTTCATCCTTTCTTCTACATCCAAATCCTTAAGAATATCATTCTTATTTCCCTCCAAAGTCGCAAGAGCCTAAATTTATGCAGGTTTCAAGGTACCAATGCTTTCTTCATAGATTTTGTTGATCAAAGATTCCTTCTACTTGAGTCGCGAATCCCTACTCTTGCGTTGAATTGCGACCCACTCCACCGAGAGAGATTTCAGATTTTTCATAGAGTTTGCAAACTGCAAATCACAAGAAAGGTTTGAATATGCATCAAAGGGTTTCCAATTCTCCCTAATCATAAGGTTATACTCTTTATATGACAACTGGTGAGGGTTAAATTTAAACGGATCCCCCATTTTAGGCTCCCCTTTCTCAAACTGATAGATAATTGACAAGTGGTGAGAACCACCTCTAGTTACTCTCCAAGATCGAGCCCTCTCAATTTTCCTTAAAAAATACCCTGCACATAGGAATCTATCAATTCTTTTAGAAATAGCCGCCTGGCCATCCCTTTGTTGAGCCATGTAGGTTTCTTCTCAACTGGTTCGATATCAATAATATCCTCCTCCTTAAGATGGATGAGGTTTTTTTTTTGTAAGGGATCCGACCTGGCTCCTCTGCCACAAATTTCATCCCTGCTCAAAGCCATATTGAGATCCCTTGCTATAATGAAGGGCATGTCTTGAAGAAAATAATTCCCAAAGAATTTGTTCCAAAAATGTATTTTCCTATTGTATGGCCTATACACATTAAGAATATTGAAATCAAGATCAAGGGATTTGCTAGAAAATGAAGTTCCCAATCTCGAGTTGAAAGCAAAGCTATTCAAAAGTCTCAGGGAATATTTTCAGCCCGTAATTAGTCCTCTAGACAAGCCAATCCCATTTTCCCAAATGGAATCCCATCCCTTCAGCAAAATCATTAGTCGTTTAACCAATCCAACCCCGTCACACATCGTTTCCTGAAGAACAATGATATCAGGGAAATTTACCTCTACTACTCTAAAGAACGCTAGCTTTTTGGGGTTGCTAGCTAACCCTCTACAATTGAATGAGAGGAGTTTCATAGGGTCAAGGGATTTTCTCTAAGTGCCCTAGGAGTAGTAAGATCTGTAACCCTCAAATTCAGGATAATGTCTTCTCTACCAATCTCCCTGAAAATTTTCTTCTTCACCACGCACTTAGGATCTGGGGAAAAGGACCCTATCCCAATAGTACTCACAGGAGAACCCAAGCCAATCATCCCTTTCGATGGAAAAGAATACGGATTAGAAATGCCCCAAATAGACCGAGGGCTTCTCTGGCAGAAAAAGAGGGCGTTCAACCAAACGAACGGTTTATGATTAATTTCTTGTGTTTTCTAAGGGGTTTGCTAGATCCCAGGCTAGCAAAACCACAATTAGCAACCGGACTATACAACACAGGATCCTTTAGAAGCTTATCTTCTTTAATATGAAACAATGATAAAGGTTTAAGAGTCTCCAGATTACCAGTTGCATTGGTAGGTTCAACCAATAGCACGGCCTCAGGTTGTTCCTTCCTATGAATGTCCTATGATTCTTCAAACCAAAGAGAACAACCAAGAAGAGGCTCGTCCAAAGGTTCCACGATACCAATGTCTTCGACCAGAGCTTTCAGGCCAAATTGAGACTCGTCCAAACATTCCTCATAACCAACCGAGCGCCTAGGAGGTGGGATTCCCTGGCTTGTCTTCGCCACGAAATAATTCAAAACAGATGTCCCGTCGACACTACTTATGCTACATGTCTTATTTGTTGGAAACTTCACCTTCCATACCGAATCAGAGACAAAACCTCCCTTTAATCCTCTCCCCTGACTAGAAATACTTTGAACAGGCCCTGAGCGTGATCCATCCTTCCAAGTGCCAGTCAACTTGTTCCTCTTTGATTCAAAGGGCTCTCCAGGAGATCATGGAAGAGGAGACACCTTTTCATCCAATCCCTTCACTGCTCCCTCTCGAGAATCTCCAACTAAAACACAGGGATCCTTTCTGCTCCAAATTTTTTTATGAAAGTTGAGTGCACAATACTTAATAATATGACCGTAAGCATGAAAACGCCCACACCGAAAGGGTAAGTTCACATAGTCCAGAGGGTGGCATACCCTTAAATCACCCAGTGCAATCTCTATGACCTCCGGGAGTCCAATGTCTATATCCACTACTACAAGAACCTTAGCCACCATCCTATAAGCCTGAAATTTATAGGATTGGTCTACCAGCACCCTATTCCCGATTTGGAAATCACCGCCATAAGGATGGAGTCATTCCATAGTTCCAAAGGGAGTCCCGATATTTTCACCCAAACTGGGGCTCTGCTATTGACCTCCACTTGACCTCCCTCCTAGGATCAAAGCAAGGGTTCCATGATTTAAGGTTGAGGTAAGTTCTTCCCCAAATCCAGACTTCCCGCAATACCTTCATCGCATCCTCCTCCTTTCTAAATTTGAAACCAATCCAACCTCGAGTTAGGATAAAGAACTCATGGATATATTCAATAAATTGTCCCCAGTTAACCTCCATCCAGTGCCTCAGGGAGTCCTCCTTAACACGAACCCCATATAAGCTACCTATTTGTGTTTTGCCAGCATATTCTAGGATAACTCCATGCTTAAGTCCTCCCCCACAGTAAGCTTGAATCCATTCCTTCTCTTGATTACTTTCTTTTGTTTCTTGGCTCCTTCTTGCCTAGACCTATCCACCAAACCTTCATTTGTAACAGGAAATGCATCTGAAACCTGAAAAATATCCCTTAGCTGAGATAGGAACAGGAGAAATTACAACTGTCAGTTGTACTCAGGTGCTCTCCTTGTTCAATGGTGAGTTAAAGTTCGGCCTAGTCCCAATACATGTAATCAAGTGCAGCTGGTAGCTGCCCTAGTCCAAAATCCTATGCACTTCCCAGGTTAACGTACACCTTCATCAAGAATCAAATTCATCTGTCAGGGCCTCATAAGAGCCCAAGAGCTAAATAAAGCTTGCATTTCCCATCTAGTCATAATAAAGATTATATATTAGTTTATTAAACCAATCCAAATATAATAAATATTATATATTGGTTTGTTAATACGAAAGTAAGAAAAACAATATATATGTAAAAATATAAATGGATTTTAAGGAGTTATATATAAAAGAAACAATCCAATTGCATATAACATAATGTAAGGGATAGATTAAATACTTACAAAGTTCATATCAATAGGAAATTATTAGATCATACAATTATTACTTTGGAATTATTTATGATTTCATAAGAGAAAACCCCCACATTAAATACATGGGTAACAATTTATTATGAAATATGATAGGGCTGGTGCAAGGTAATGATACCCACTTATGACACGTTAGTTGCAATGACATGCTGGAAAAACAAAAATCTTATCATTAAAATGAATTATTAGAGGTACCTACAAAAGTTTTTAGAATTAGGTGTAAAAAGATGAAACGTAGAAAAACGGATCACCTTCCGGAATATATAGCTTTTATTTATGTAAAAGTGGTATAACCACCCCAAAATGTCATTATTTTAAGATTGGTACGGTATTTTTTCTCTAAAACATAATGCATATGTTTTGTTGGTCCACCGGTTTGTTATGTAAATTGTCAATTTATGAGGAACAAAATATGTAGAGGCGTAGGCGACAGACAAATCTTTTGTAGGGCTATTTTTCCAAAATTTTAAATGTTAATTTTATATTTTTTTTAAAATACGAAAGTCAGTGAAGCCTTAAAATGACATGGTCGAGTGTTGGTCCACCATATCATGGTATGGAAATAGTCATTTTTTTTTTAGCTTGTAGGTATTATTGTACTCTTGTGCAGGTTCTTTTCCGTTATTGAAATAGGTAAGCCAATCAAAAGTTATAGGCCAAATAAACGACCTACATTTTTTACAAATTTGACATCAGTGTAGTTAAAAATGAATTAAAAATAGAAAATAACAGACCTATTCAACAAATATATAGTTAGAATCTGCACACAGAGCTTGACAAGTGTGTGCAATTTCATCAGTAGTGCACAAGTGGAGCATATGTAGAACTAAGCATGAAAAACATGAAGTTACAAAAATTGGTGTGTTCTGCCATAAATTAGACCAAGCCTCAAGGTTTGGCAATCCAAAGCTAATACTAAACTTGCAAGGGCGCCAAAAACAATTTGAATCCAGACACATGTGTGCGCAAATGCGTGCAAGCGTTGTTGTGTGCACACATGTAGATGCACACACGCATTATAGGGCTCACGCGTTATAGCGCGCATGCGTTATAAAGCTTACGCGTTATGTTTTACACCTCAATTTTTATCTATCTCTACATACACCCCCCCCCCTCTCTTCCACTCTACCTAATCCATCCTCCCTCTCTCACTCCTTTCTTCTCTCCTTCACCACAAGGGTTAGGAGATTTATTATTACACAAAATCACTAACTCGCATTATCCTCATGTACATATAAATATTCATCCTTGTAACCATAAATCCATGACCCCCATATCTCAATCCCCAAACGCTTGACCATTATTCCCTAGCCATTGCAATTCCTAGTCCCTAGTACAACTAACCATCATAACTCTTGGCCCACTATAATCCTAAACTAGTATAGCCCCTAAAACTCCTAAATACTAACACATAATGATATATATCCCTTAACCCCTATAACCCTAACCACATAATCCTAACCTCTAAAGTATCTAGTCAAATAAAAATTAACCCCTAACCCTTATAACCTCTAATTCTCATCAACCCTAAACTCTATCATCAAACACCCAACCCTTAAAACCTATAACCCATAGCCAGTTTACAAATATAGTCAGAGAGAGAGAGACTTGAACCTTGGGCCCTAAAGGAATATTTTATCTAGAAGGAGCTATGATGATTTCCTCCACTAACCACACATGACCTCTTAATGGTATCATTGGCCTATGATTAAGGATGTCGATACCATGAAGTGGTTTTGAGAAATATGTATGTGCCTAATCAAGGATTTTGGAATGATGTTTTATGGAAGAATATCGTTCCTTTGGCCATAAAGAAACCATTTAGACATCCAAGGCCATGAACAATGTCTAAAAGAACCAAACAAGAATTTACAGGGGTATCCATTGTGCTAGATGTATCCAAGCCTTGGGGACTTAGGGCATTGGACATGGTCAAGGGATGAGACCTAAGACTCAGTCCTTAAAGGAATCTTATATCCATCTAGGGATAAGAAGGTTACCTCCACCAACTACACATGGCCTCTTGAGGTATCATTGTCTTGTGATTGAGGATGGAAGTGCCATTATATGGTTTTGAACTTAGTTTCTACATGTCTTAGGGCCTTGAAAATGGTTTTCCAAGGAAGAAGTATTCTAGACATCAAAGACTAATAAGTTTTTATCAACCAAGGCCCATCATGTGGTGATCATCATCATCATCATCATCATCATCATCATCATCATCATCATCATCTTCATCATCGTCATCTTCGTCATCATCACCATCTTCATCATCTTCATCATCATCATTGTCGTCATCATCACCATCATCCTCATGGTCTTCATCATAATCATATTATTCTTCCTTATCATCATCATATTTGTCATCATCATCATCATAACCGTCATCCTCATCATCATCATCGTCCTCATCTTCATCATCATCATCATCTTCATCATCATCATCTTCATCATCATCATCATCTTCATTATCATCATCATCATCATCATCATCCTCATCATCATCGTCATCGTCTTCATCATCATCATCCTCATTATCATCGTCATCGTCATCACCCTCCTCCTCCTCCTCCTCCTCCTCCTCCTCCTCCTCCTCCTCCTCATCATCATCTTCATTATGATCTTCATCATCATCATCATCATCATCATCATCATCATCATCATCATCATCATCATCATCTTCATCATTATCATCATCATCATCACCATCATCTTCATCATCTTCATCACCATCTTCATCATCATCATCTTCATCATCATCATCATCTTCATCTTCATCATCATCATCATCATCACCATCATCATCGTCGTCATCTCCCTCTTCCTCATCAACATCATCATCATCATCTTCATCATCATCGTTGTGGTCGTCATCACCATCATCTTCATCGTCTTTATCATCATTGTTGTGGTCGTCATCACCATCATCTTCATCATCATCATCATCATCATCATCATCATCACCACCACCACCACCATCATCATCATCATCATCATCTTCATCATCATCATCATCATCACCCTCTTCCTCATCATCATCTTCATCATCATCGTCACCCTCTTCCTCATCATCATCTTCATCATCATCATCATCATCATCATCACCATCATCATCATCATCATCGTCGTCGTCGTCGCCATCTTCATCATCATCATCATTGTCATCTTCATCGTCTTCATTCTCATCATCATCATCATCATCATCATCATCATCTTCATCATCATCATGAGCATCATCATCATCATCTTCATCATCATCATCATCTTCATCATCATCATCATCTTCATCATCATCATCATCATCATCATCATCGTCATCACCCTCTTCCTCATAAACATCATCATCATCATCATCATCATCATCATCATTGTCATCGTCATCACCATCGTCTTCATCGTCTTCATCGTCTTCATCATAATCATAATCATCATTGTCATCATCATCATCATCATCGTCATTATCGTCATCATCGTCGTCGTCATCTTCATCATCATCATCATCTCCCTCTTCCTCATCAACATCTTCATCATCATCTTCTTTTTCATCATCATCATCATCATGACCATCATCTTCATCGTCTTCATTATCATCAACATCTTCATGATGATGATGATGATAATGAAGACGATGAAGATGATGATGATGATGTTGTCGATGATGATGATGATGATGATGCTTCCGATGTTGATGATAATGGCAACGACGACGACGACGACGATGACGATGATGATGATGATGACGATGATGGAGATGATGATGATGATGAAGATTTTTATGAGGAAGAGGGTGATGACGACGACGATGATGATGATGATGATGAAGATGATGAAGATGTTGATGATGAAGAGGGAGATGACGATGATGATGATGATGATGATGATGATGATGATGATGATGAAGATGATGATGATGAAGATGATGATGAAGATGATGATGATGGTGATGAAGATGATGAAGATGACGATGATGATGATGATGAAGATGACGACGACGATGATGACGATGATGACGATGATGATGATGACAATGATGATGATGATGATGAAGATGATGATAATGATGATGACGATGAAGATGAAGATGATAATGATGAAGATGATGATGATGATGATGGTGGTGTTGACGACGACAATGATGATGATGATGATGACGAAGATGGTGATGGAGATGATGATGATGATGATGATGATGATCATAATGAAGATGTTGATGATGATGATGTTGATGATGATGATGATGATGATGATGATGATGATGATGAGGAAGAGGGAACTGAAAATGTTGCTGCTGATGATGATGATGATGATGATGATGAAGACGATGACAATGTTGATGTATATGTAACTTCATAATGTATTTCATATATATTAGAGATGTGTTATTCCTCTATAAGGAAGTGTCATCATGTGGATTGACAAGTGTCGCAAGTGTGTGTACTTGTCGATGGGTTATTAGACCACCATGTGTGGGGTTGGCCCTGAAATATATATATTATATTGTGGATGTACCTAGCTAGACAAGTCGACCCCATAAGGTCACTGGGAAAATAGGTTAGTATAAATAGAGATCAGGAGATCTCTATTTAGATCATTCGGAGAGTCATCTCTCTCTCACTCAGAAAGTGGCGCACTAGTGAGGAGGAGGATCATCTGCTTCTAGGATACTATCTCAAGTGTATTTTGGTTGTACTTTGGTTGAGCCATTGCTCTCTCTATCTCTGAGGAAGTTGTGTGGTTTTTCACCTTAGGGTTTTCCCCACGGAAACTCTGTGTCTCTTGTCTCTCATGCTTTTGATTCTTGTGATGCTTGTCATGCTTATTGTGATTGTTATGCATTGATATACTGTATATGTTATTCTCTCAGTGAAGATCCTAGAGTATTGTGAATTAATGCTCAAAATTTAGCATGGTATCAGAGCTAACCTAAGAAGAAGACATTTTGCAGTGACAAAAACTTGATTTTCTTGTTTATTGGGTTTCTATCCATATATTTTGGAAAAGCAGTATAGTAGATTGACTCTACTCATCAAGGCGAATCTATCTGTCCAATCAGAATTCAATTCTGAGCATTTTCAGATTTGGCCCTAAAAATTAGGGTTTCCACAAAAATAAGAATTTCTGAAATATGAAGACATAGCTAGAAGCTCCTTGCAAAAATCGAAGTTTACAGCTTTGGATCGATATTTTTGGTTGGGTAGATCTCCAGGAAACTCAAACCCTAATTCAAGGCTCTCCCTAGTGAACCCGGGAGGACAAAAAGGGAAATCTGAAGGGTAAAGCTTTGCTGATCTCAAATTATGAATACACTAGGATGATCAGCTCATCAAGGCTCATCATTCTATCCTTTCAGAAAATTGAAATTCACATTTTGAATTTTTAGGGTTTTTCCGACAAACCCTAATACGGGACCAGATCTAGTTTTCAGCATTTCAAGTGGTAAGACCTAAATCTTTTCTATTTCCATTTGAAGTACTCTTTAAGATGTCTCACCACACTAAGCTCTAGGATAAGCTTGAAGGAGCTGATGACTTCCGATCTTGGAAGTATAGGATTGGGTTAATCCTGGAAGAGAATGAGTTGGACTCATATAAAAGAAGACATCCCTATCCCAGAGGATGAAGAGGCTAAGGTATTGCATAAGAAAAACTTGGTCAAGGCAAAGAGAATCATTGTTGATTCTATCAAAGACCATCTCATACCCCATGTGTCTTCTCTGAAGACACCCAAGGAGATTTTTGACTCTTTGACCAAGCTATTTGAAGGGAAGAACATAAATCGGAAGATGACCCTGTGGAACCAATTAAAAGGAGTAAAGTTTCAGAATGGAGAAACCATTCAATATTATTTTTCAAGGGTCTCCCAGATCAAGGAACAACTAGAAGCAGTGGATGAAATGGTGGAGAATGGTGAAGTGGTGATGACCACTCTAAATGGCCTACCCAGGTCATGGGATTCCTTTATTCAAGGAATTTGTGCAAGGAAGAAGTTGATCTCCTTCAACAGATTGCAGGAATAATGCTCTCAAGAAGAAGCTAGGCTTGTGGCCCGAGAAGAAAAGATGGGAAATGAAGATCAAGCTCTCATAGCACATGCCAGGAAAGGCAAGTCCAAGAAGGAATCATCTCATAACAGAAGATTCTCACACCACCATTATCATAAAGATAAGAAAGATCTCAGATGCTTCAATTGCAATGAGAAGGGACACTTTGCTTCAAATTGTCCCAAGAAGAAGAAAGACAACAACAACAACTTCAATAAGAAGAAGAATAATAGAAAAATAAGATATCATGCTCATGCTGCCGAAGATGATGAACCCCCAAAGAAGAAGGCTAGGGCAGAAAGTGATAGTGATGATGACTCATCAAGTGAAGAAGAATATGTTCTAATTTCTGCTCTCACAGGTACTATCTCCCATGGTTGTAATGATTGGTTGATTGATAGTGGGGCTTCCAAACACATGACTAGATTGAAGGAATCTTTTGTGAATCTATCTGAACATGAATCACCCCATAAGGTGAAACTTGGGGATGATTATCAATACCCAATCAAAGGAAGTGGTGAAGCCTCCTACAACCTAGATTTTGGAAAATCTTTGAAGATGAAAGAAGTCCTTTATGTACCTGGGCTCAAGAAGAACTTACTCTCCATCTCTGCATTGGATGCAAAAGGTATGAGGGTTGCATTTGTGGATGGCCAAGTCCTAATGTGGTCAAAGGGAAAGAACATAGATGATGCAGTAGTGATTGGAGAGCAAAAGGGAGGTTTGTATAAATTGAAGGGACAACCTAAACATGCCATGGTACATGAATCCATGGAGCCAAGTGAACTTTGGCATAGAAGTCTTGCTCATATGCACTATAGGGCACTTCCAATTGCAAGCAAGGCTGTAGAGGGTCTTCCTGAAATCAAGACCAAACATGAAGGTGTTTGCAAAGGATGTGAAAAAGGTAAGAACATTAAGAAGGCTTTCCCAAGCAGTGAAAGCAAGGCAAAAGACATCTTGGAAATCATCCACTCAGATGTATGTGGTCCTATGTCATCCAGTTCTATGAGTGGGTATGTTTACTATGTCTCATTTATGGATGAATTCTCCAGGAAGACTTGGGTATACTTCTTGAAGAGCAAAGATGAGGTGTTTGAGAAATTCAAGGAATTCAAAACCTTGACGGAGAATCAAACTGACAAGAAGATCAAAACATTCAGATCCGACAATGGTGGAGAATTCACCTCAGGTGACTTCAAGAAGCTTTGTAGTGATTCAGGGATTAAGAGGGAGTTGACTGCTCCTTATAATCCTCAACAAAATGGAGTTGCAGAAAGGAAGAACAGAACAATCATGGAAGCAGCAAGGGCAATGCTGCATGACCATGATCTACCTATGCATCTATGGGCAGAAGCAGCTAGAACAGCTGTATATGTGCAGAACAAAACACCCCACAAGATATTGGATAACAAGACACCAGAAGAGGTCTTTTCTGGCAAGAAACCTGAAGTCAACCATCTCAGAATATTTGGTTGTCCAGTATACACTCATGTCCCAAAGGAAAACAGGACTAAACTAGATCCTTCAGGAAAGAAGGGTATCTTTGTGGGTTACAGTGAAAGCTCGAAGGCTTACAGAATATACTTTCTAGGGTTCAAGAAGATTGATGTCAACAGGGATGTAACATTTGATGAAAACTCAGCCTTCATCAAATCAAGGAAGGCACCTATCAAAGTTTATGAAGAACCTAAGGAAACTAGATTTCAAGACACTACCATGACTGAAGCAGTTCCAAAAGTTGTTCGTGAGTTTGAAGATCTGCAAGAACCTGTAGATCCACCCCGTGAGGATAACTCTCACAAGAGAAACCTGCATGGGCTAAAGAGCTCATTCAAGATGCAGAAAGATTTGGCATTCCAGAAGAAGAACACAGAGCAAAGAAGAGAACCAAATCACATACCAGCTATGTTGCTTTACTCTGTGACATTATGAACAAAGAGCTTTCCAGTTATGAAGAAGTAGCGAAAAAGAAAGAATGGAAGGATGCCATGGTTGAGGAATACCAATCAATAATGAAGAATGATGTTTGGGATGTTGTACCAAGACCTAAAGAGAAGTCTGTTGTGACTTCTAAATGGATCTACAAAATCAAGCATGCTGCAGATGGCAGTGTAGAGAAATACAAAGCAAGATTCATATCTCGTGGCTTCTCTCAGAAAGAGGGAATAGATTATGAAGAAACTTTTGCACCTGTAGCCAGGTATACTTCCATCAGAATAGTACTTTCCCTGGCTGCAGCGATGAAATGGAAAATACACCAGATGGATGTCAAGACTGCCTTCTTGAATGGTGTAGTTGAAGAGGAAGTATATGTAGAGCAGCCACTCGGTTTCGAAATACATGACAGGGAGTCATATGTGTGTAGATTGAAGAAAGCCTTGTATGGCTTGAAACAAGCTCCTAGAACTTGGTATGGTAGGATGGACAGTTTCCTATCTAGTTTGGGCTTTACCAAGAGTAAAGCGGATTCCAACCTTTATTACAAGGTTGAGGAAGGGAATCCTGTGATTCTACTCCTGTATGTGGATGACTTATTTGTAACAGGAGATGACAGATTGATTGCAGATACTAAGAGGAAGCTTGTTGTTGAGTTCGATATGAAAGATTTGGGAATGATGCATTATTTCCTAGGTATGGAGGTGTGGTAGAGTACAGGTGGGATCTTCCTTGGTCAAGGGAAGTACATAGTAGATATCCTGAAGAGATTCGGGATGATGGATTGCAAGGCCATGGCCACACCTATGGAATCGAATTTGAAGCTTCTATGTGATGCTTCATCTGAGCCAGTTGATGTCTCTATGTATCTTCAGATGATTGGGTCCTTGATGTACTTGACGAACACGAGACTAGATATTTGCTTTGCGGTGAACAGATTGAGTCAGTTCCTGACAGATCCGAGGAGTGTTCATCTGGTTGTTGTAAAGCATGTTCTGAGGTACCTGAAGGGTATAGTGGATTATGGGCTCAAGTATGAGGCGAATCAAAAGTTTAACCTATAGGGTTATGTTGATTCAGATTGGGCTGGCAGTGCTGTAGATAGGAAGAGCACATTTGGGTGCTGCTTCAGTATGGGATTAGGTGTGATCTCTTGGTTTAGCAGGAAGCAGTCCTGTGTAGCATTGAGTATAGCTGAGGCAGAGTATGTTGCAACCTGTTCAGCTAGTTGTGAGGCAGTATGGCTATGGAAGCTACTGTCTGAATTATTTGATCTCTCGTTGGATGCTACTGATATCTTCTGTGATAACTAGAGTTGTGTGAAGCTGTCCGAGAACCCAGTGTTTCATGATAGGTCGAAACACATAGAGATCAAATATCACTATATCATGGATATGGTGCAGAGAGGAGCTATGAAGCTCCTGTATGTTGCGACGGATGAGCAGATTGCAAATGTGCTGACGAAGCCACTAGCCAGGGTGAAGTTCGAGTACTTTAGAGAGAGGCTTGGTGTTCTTTGGATTGGTGACACTTCGAGGAAGAAGTGATGGAAACATTTGTTGAAGCCATTCCAAGCATGTTGGAAGGAGGATCCTTCACATGGATGTGGATGTAAGCGTTGGATGGTGAGCATCAAGATGATGTTCTGGTTTCTGCTTTGTATGATCAGTTGGATCATTTATATGTATATGTATGTACGCATCATGTTGGATGCTGGATATGATCAGTTGGATCATTTATATGTATGTACGCATCATGTTGGATGCTGGATATGATCAATTGGATCATTTATATGTATGCACGCATCATGTTGGATGCTGGATATGATCAGTTGGATCATTTATATGTATGTAAGCATCATGTTGAATGCTTGGACCATGTATCTGTATATGTATCAGGTGGATACATTGTATGATCAGGTAGATCATGTATGTTGATATGTATCATGTATTTGTATTTGTATCAGGTGGATACACTGTATAATCAGGTGGATCATGTATGATGATATGTATCAGGTAGATACTTGGTATGCATCAGGTAGATGCATTGTATGATCAGGATGATCATGGATGACGAGCTTCAGGATGTTGCTCTAGATGACATGCAGCAGGATGTTGTAGTGATGATGATCAGGATGATCATGTGTACATCAGGATGATGTATGGTGAGTATCAGGTTGATACTCTGTGGCCGTGGAACAGGTTGTGCAGATAAGCATGTAATTTGTGCCCTGGGAGATTTGCAGATAGTGTTTCGAGGTTTTGCCTACGAC